>JABCJY010000570.1:0-36042 GCA_013184415.1 Fusarium concolor
ATAAATAAGGTCCTAGGCGGTCAATTGGCTTATATGATGCATTTTTGATCAATCTATGTTACTGACATAAGGATCCCTTATTTGCACGGGTGTCCGTATAGCCTTATTTGCACGGGTACCCGTGCGGGTATGCTTTGCCGTTTGTATCGCATTTAGTAATGTAATATCTGTCTAGCGTAAAAATAGATTTTCTAGGGAACATCAGAGATTCTTCTGCTTAGCAAGACAATGTCTTCGAGGCAAATAGGAACTCGTAGTTTCATATTCAATTGATCGGTGCGGAACAGAGCATTTAAGGAGCAAGATATATCTTCTCTCGTGAAATATTGGCTAGTGGTTGGTTATTGGTGATTGATTAGTGGTTCAGAGTTCAGAATTGACATGTGACAACGGTTGCCCCAACACCGTATATACGGATAAACATATACCAAAACTGTTATTTCGCCAAGATTAAAAGATCCTCCAGGATCTCACAGTGGATTCTAGACTCACGTTCTGGATAAATACTCGGGTATGGAGGGTTATCTCCAGCCAAGAACATACCATGTCATGGGTAGCACTAGACCCAGTTCAGAGCCTGTCTCATCCACTCACGTCTCCACGTGCGCTCCAATTAAACCGCGTAATTTCCAACCTCGCGTCCTCCCACGACCTCGTCAACACCCTATAAATGGCGCTTTCTTGGTTCCGATGCAGAGGGAGACTGGTTGCCCTCACTACAGTCTTCCTCTTCGGCACTTATTACACTCTGAGGCAGTACACTGATATGGCGTTTCTACCAAAGTCTTCGTTGCTCGCCCTGCTTGCGGCTGCGCCGGTTTTGGGGAAGGAAGAGTGGTTTCCGCCGAGTAATACTGAGATCAATGATCTGGAGAAGGCCGTTGATGGGAAGGGGACGTATGGGTTTATCTTTGACTCGTCACATACGCCGGATGAGAAGTATGGGACGTATAATTGGTGTAACATGCCTCATGCGAGGAAGAGGGAGTATAAGAAGGCGTCGAAGGATTATGAGCTCAAATATGTTGAGGTGGTAAGTGTTCATCCGAGCAAGCTTCAAGAATCTCACTAAATTTTATCAGATTCAACGACATCACAAGCGTACTCCCTACGCAAGCAACGCCTTCCCGGTGGAGCCGTACCAATGGAACTGTGATAACCAAGGTCTATACTACTTTGGCCGTCAATTCACCGAATCCCCCAAGCCCAACGCCCAAGGCTACTGGAAGGGCTTCATCTCCGACATCAACCCCTTCATCCCATCCGGATGGATTGGATCCTGTCAATTTCCCCAAATCACAGCTGAAGGTCTTGATGACTCTTGGGTCCATGGAAAGGATTTGTATGAAGTATACCACGACCTTTTGAAATTCATTCCTGGCCGCAAGGAAGACTGGCGAAGCAAGGTCATGTTCCGTGTTACCAACAACCAGATCACAAGTCAGGTTGCTGGTATGTTCATCAACGGCATGTATCAGACCACTGAATCTGTGCCGCTGCTTATTCAACAAGCTGGCATTGATAGTCTGGAGCCTCAGTACAAGTGCAGTGTTGGAAGCAAGTTGACCAGTGACATCAAGTCATCTGCTAACCCCAACTGGAAGAAGCATCTTGACAAGACCAAGTCTCTTTACAAGACGCTGGATGATATATCTGGTGTACCAGCTGATGATGTTGGCTTCCATGAGAGCTTCGATCATTATTACGATAACCTGTCTGCTCGCCAATGCCACAACAAACCTTTCCCCTGCAAGCTCGTCAACGGCAAAAACTCCACCACTTGCGTTGACCAAAAGCTCGCCGATACAGTCTACCGTCTGGGTCAATGGGAATACTCCCAAATCTACCGCGACGCACCTCAATCTCTCGCTGCCTCCGCAACATCCTGGGGTGTCTGGGTCGCCGAACTAGCCAGCCACTTCCGCGCCGTCATGGCAGGCAAGCAAAACCTTCTTTACCTGCACAACTTTGCCCACGATGGTTCAATCAGCCGTCTTCTCAGTATTCTTCAGATCGACGTCATGGTTTGGCCTGGCATGGGTAGTGAAGTTGTGTTTGAGCTGTACAAGAAGAGCGGCAAGGATAAGAAGGAAGAGTACTTTGTGCGAGTTCTTTGGAGTGGAAAGACGCTCAGGTCTTCGCATCCTGATTTGGGACTGATGGAGATGGTGCCTGTTAAGAAGTTGTTGGCATACTTTGATGGGTTGACGGGAGAGAATGCGAGTCTTGTCAAGGGGCGATGCTCAGGTGATACTTCTCTGTGAAACATATCGGAGTAGCTGATTCACTTGAGGTCTAATTTTGCAGATAATGTTTGCTATCATTTGCTTGTTTGTATAGATCTTTTTATTGGCCAGGTTGTGGGCTACACATACCACCTGTATGCAACAAACGGTTACGTGCCGATCAACATGCAGCGTTTGTTAACTTTGCTTCTTCCTGGTTGTGGGCCTGACTGTAGCCAATCACAGCTTATCGTTTTCCGCTTAACCACTAAAGCAAAGTAACAACAAAACGGTTTCCCGACGCTCATAGCCATTCACTCTTTCATCCCATCTCAAATAGGCCTTTCATCCTCATCCCTAATCTACTCTCTCACTATCCACGCCAACTTCAACTCCATGGCATCAGTCTAGCAAAAATGCCGTACTGTCCTCCTTGCGACCGACATTTTCGCTACGAACATTCACTTAACCAACACATCGACGCTAAACATTGGGATACGTACTGCGATCGCTGCGAGAGACATTTCCCACATAGTCGTGCCAAGGAACAACACCTCGAGAACTCTTCACGACACCATCTCTGCGATCGATGCGGTGACGATTTCTGCTCGGAAGAGGATCTGAATGAGCACGTGGCAGATGATCATGACGTTTGTATACCATGCGACGAATCATTCTACGACAGCGACGATCTGAGAGACCACAAAGTGGATGTTCATCACTGGTGCAGAACTTGTGCTCGATCTTTCAATTCTCGATCAAACCTGATCAATGTGAGTCTCCTGAAGAACATGGTTTCTTTGTCAGCGGAGTTCCTGACTCACAAATAATCAGCACCTCAAAGTCCATACACGAAAGACAGTCAAATGTTTTGGTTGTACTAGAATGTTCATCTCACTTTCGGCCATGATGCTTCACCTTGAGGCTGATACATGCACCGGTGCATGTTTTCAGCTTATTTGTGAGTTGGTGACCGAGTTTTATAACGAATATGGGAGTTGGGTTCTACTTGAGTGTGCACTGGACTACAGAGAGGTCACACAGAAGATCACATCTGTTAATGGAAACCAAAAATTAGTTTCATTGGTTGGAAAACAATCACACAATAGGAATGTTAGTATAGCAGCAAGTGCTTTCGAAACAGAGGGAAAAGGCAGTTGAGCAAATACTAACACAACTTTGACTTCACCCATTTAATTCTAGTAGCGTATAGGGTAGTTGAAACGCGATGTCCATTGTCCTGACGACGCGATGCGACGCGTCAGCAAACTAACACCTGAACAATGGCTTACCGAAACCAATCAGACACTGAAATTCAAACCACAGGAATTCAAAAAGCAACCTTGTTTTAGAGTTTGCTGGGATAAAAGGGCAGGTAGGCGCTGTTAACACTCAATTTCTCTGTTATTTTTTCGTTCATCCACTTAGCAATCAAACCATTGCAATACAACAACCACTTTCTTGACACAATGGAGCATCCAAGCAAGCGGGTGAAGCTGGAAAACAGCGACATCCAAAATGATATCCTCATGGAGTCATTGCATCAATTCCAGGTATCCGCCGCTCGTTTAAACAAAGTGTGTTTTGCTAGCACGGGAAAAGAACTCCCGTGCTCTAGCCCTTATTGCATTGAGTGTCGACAACTCTTCAACAGCAATGCAGAAAAGAAACGGCATGATTCAAAATGGCAATATGAGTTTGTTTGTCGTGCGTGCGACGAGGGTTTTCTTACCAAACAGGAGTTGAACAATGTGAGTTCCTCTGCCCCAGCCACCGATCGTGCTAATCTGACACTGTTAACAGCACAAAAGCTTGTACACAAAAAAGCCAATTCGCTGCATAGGTGGTTGCCCGTACAAGTTCCCCACTTACTCACGAATGATGGAACATCTTGAGAAAAGCCAATGCAGTTCAGGTACAACTGCTCAACTGGTCCAAGAGGTGGTAACCACCTACTGCCAAGGCCTCGATCAAACATGTAGCCGCAATCTGAACTTCAAATGCCCAACTTGCAACAAGAAGCACGACCGCATGTACCTGCTCTTCCAGCATTTAGAGAACAGATCATGTGCCTTGAGGAACTGGATCGAGGAGACAGCCGTCAAAGACTTACTCAAGACTCTGGAGGGGCCCGTATTGAAGCAGAAAGCGACCGTGATAAGGTGTTATCCCTGCAAGAAGAACTTCAAGCACGAAAAAGCAAAGGGCGATCACCTGCGACATAAGCATACACGCTCATACTGTTGTGCCTGCAACAAAGATTTCATTTGTGAAACAGACAAGCAATGGCACGTCATGTCGGGTACGTCCGTGACGCCTGGAGAATACCGTTGCAAGAATTGTACTCCTCAAGTTGTTTTCGGAACGGAAAAAGAATGGAATAGCCATTTATGGATGCAGCATAATAGTTGCGGGCCTTGCGCAAGAACATTCAAGACGAATGCTCAGCTGAGACAGCACGATGCCGAGGCTCACCACAGATGTCCGGTTTGTTTTACATTCTTCTTAGTCGGGCATCAGCTTGACCAGGTTAGTGCTCATCGCCAATGCCGTTCTGTTGATTTGCTAACAAGACTTGTCAGCACCGCAAGACTCATGTGGCTAAAGCCCCCGCGGCAGTCAAGCCGCTGGTACAAGCAGCCCCAGTCGCGGTGAAAACAGAACCAGTTTCAGCAGCTCCTATCCCCACAGGAACACCTCCAGTCAAGATGGAAGCAAGCCCAGCCGCTCCCTTGACAAGGACAGCTTCTGCAACGACAGCACAGACTCCTGTGAAGAGCGAAGTAGTTCTGGTAACGGCTGAGGCGCCCTCGATTCCCTTGAGAACGAGGACAACTATGGTTCCAGAAAAACGGAACCAGACACTGATAACTAGCTTTTTCTCGAACAACAAAGACGATGACGAGAATTCTGGAGAAGAGTGTTCTGTTTCTGATTGCTCTCACGAGGAATGTCATGAAGATGATGATTATGATTCTGACTGTTCTAAATCGTGGTGCTCTCATAGATCCCTTTCCGAAGACGAGTCTGAAGGGGATGAGGACCACTACCTGTTCAGTGGTTGTCGCACTTACCTAGTAAATTGCAAAGGTAAAAAGATACACTTATTCTAGCCGTTGTGTTACCTTGATCTATTTTGTGGGAGATTCTGTTAGATTATTCGATAATATACTATCACTAAGCAAAATGAGAGCACGCCAATGTCTTAAACAATAAATACCTTATCTCCGCGAGGTTGTCTAAACCAACAAAATTCCATGTATTGCTACAAACTATTTCTATAAAGAAAAAACAAAGAATGTATTGATAGAAGAAATTGCAGTTCTGTGCTCTGTAAGCTGAGTGTTGGTGTGTGAATGAATATGCACACGAGGTTCTAGACGCGTAGTCCGTGAGGTTGGCTGGCCAATCACGCCTATGACGCTTTTAACTTCATCCGACCAGGATCATGCTTAATCGGCATCGTCAGGAGAAGCATAGCATGATAGGTGACAATCCAGTCAAGTGCACGCTTTGCAAGCATCCTTTTGGTTCACAGTTTGCCATGGAACAACATAGGCGAAACTAACATGCGCCCAACAAAGATGAATACCCTGTGTGTCATGCCACGGCCAAGGAGGAGGTGAAGCAGGAGCATAAAGATGAAGACACGAAAGCAGAGCCAGTCGTGTGCACTGTTTGCAACAGGCCATTTGTTCACTTGTCTGCTCTGAACAAACATTTCCGGAACAAGCATGCCTCCACCGAATCTTGGAAGACAGCAAAGACGAAGACGCCCCCGAAATCACTGTGGAACCAATTGCCAGCAAAGACTCTGAAAACCAGGAAGAGCAAGCACCAGAGGGTAAGGTCGTTGCTGCGTCTAAAGAGCATCCATGCACACTTTGCGACAAGACTTTCCGTTTCAAATCGGCCCTTGTGCAGCATCTGCAGATCAAGCATCCCGAGTACCAGCGTCGTGAAAGGGCCCGTGCGAGGTTTAGTGCAAACCAGATTGACCACGGATATGAGGCGCTCGTTTCGGCGATTACCCAGCGTGAGCAGGCTTCGATGCGTAACCGGGATCGGTATGATCCGGATGAGCAGTTGTTCCAAGATCTCATGAATAACGCTATGGAGTACGACTCAGATGAATCAGTCTCGTACGCGGACTACTGCAGACTTACTGGTGACTGGCCAGAATCAGCTGTGATGAGAGACTACTTAGAGTTTCACGGATAAGAGATGTCTTTGAGGGAGCGGATGTCCGAGTTGATGATGCATGTGCACTGCTTCCAAGA
This sequence comes from Fusarium concolor, assembly GCA_013184415.1. NCBI lineage: Eukaryota > Fungi > Ascomycota > Sordariomycetes > Hypocreales > Nectriaceae > Fusarium > Fusarium concolor. The sequence goes on from JABCJY010000570.1 coordinate 6,506, forward strand.
CTCGGTTTGTTCGTTAGAACATGGTGTATTGTTGGATACGGTATACAACAGGCAAACAGATTGATTCACTATATTTTATTGATATAAATAATGTTTATCTCAGATTCCTTATTATGCCTTACTCTAATTCCTATGCTTACAGTTAGTGCAGTAATCCATATGGACCTTGCACGAATTAGACAAAAGAATGTCACCACACCGCGTAACGTCTTCCCTCGCATTCTCACGTCTGGACACGAGATTAGTAAAGTCCAAAGATCAGATAGAAGAACTTACGCCTGCTTGATATCCTTGCCGCTCATACCAATACCATAGTCTTGACACTCAAACTGGACAGTACAGCCAGCCTGGCCCATTGTCAGAACCTTAAGGATACTTCCCATTCTCTTATATCGCGAGGTGTAAGCATCATAGATGGTATCGTCGTCAAACCCGGCTAGAGCCTTATCACAAGCTGAACTCAAAGCATTGCGCACATTTTTATCGCTGCTAGTACAGATATCTGAGCCGTCCTCATTCGAGCCTGTCTGCGTTGGTACAGGGGTAGAAATTGTAGAAGCCTCGCCGAGACCGACGGTAGCTGTAACATCAGTACTGGCAACGCGGAAGTATGTGTGCTGGTAAGACTTGTATGCCAAGACTGTACCGTCTTTGGTCTCAGTGAAAGGCTCATCAATGACAGCGGGCTCAGTCACTGTTGGTGCCTCCGTAGTATACAGAGACATGGGAAACTCAGTGTAAGCAACACACAAGTCAGAGACCATGGGAGCAGTGACGACATACCGCTGGTCGTCACTTGTGGTTTCGCAGTTGCAGTAGGGAGTCTCGACATCTGGTCCAGCACGGATAACGCAGGGATAATAGGTACGGCGCGTTGTTGTTGTAGCTGCTTCCGTGGTCGAGTCGGGCATGGAGGTGATCATGTTACTGGTTGTGCTTTCTTCTGTGGCTATTTCGGAAGATTCTCCTGATTTGGTGTTCCTTGTGGTTGTGATGAGGGTGCTGGGCAGTGTGGAAGACACATCGGTAGTAGCATCTGCTGTAGTCGTCTCCTCGCTGCTGATATCTGTGGATGTGGTTTCAGTAGACTCAGTCGTGCTCGAAGCATCAGAAGTCTGTGAGGTCTCAGCCTCAGTCTCAGTTGCAGTGGTTGCTCCCTCAGTCGATGTAGCATCGCCCCAGGTATCGCCAATCTCCTTTTCCCAATACTCATTAATTTCGTCCATGAGTTCGTCACTCATCACCTTTCCAAACTCGGGAGGGTATTCAACCACTTCATATTCACCAGCAGCGCCCTGAGTCGCCTCAGGCATGATAGTCTGTGTGGCAGTCGCCTGTGTGCCGGTAGCACAGCTAGCAATTGTGGGACAGTCACCGAACTCGGTCCTTGATCTACTATTAGCTTCAGTGTTTGAGCTTTTAGTATATGAACTTACATGATCATTGTCCCGCTGGTAGAAATGTACGAGATGGTTCTTGTGCAATCGGGGATCTCAGTGGCAGTGCATTCCTGGGTGGTTTCGGTGGTAGCTTCTGTAGTAGCCCCAGTAGTCGACTCGGCGGTTGACTTAGCTGTAGACTTTTCCTCTTCCTTCGTAGACCTTTTTTCATCCTCGTCTTCGTCGTCTTTTCCGTCTCCCTCTCCCCCAGGGCTGCCACCGGTAACTCCTCCACCAGGATTCGAGCTTGGGGGAGCTGGAAGATTTCCAGCAGGGAGGTTACCTTTCGGCTTCCAAATCCAGCCTGCAGGGAAGATGACAATGGCAGCGCCTCCGTCATCAGTTGTGGTGGTAGTTCCGGTAAAGTCAGAATAGGCAGCATCTTGCGAGGGAGTATATGTTACAACAGCGCCGTCAGTGCCGGTAACAATACCATCCTCAGTGGTCGTAGGTTGGCTGCTGGGGGTAGTCTTCTCAGGCTCATCAGCAGTTGAAGTTTGACCTGGCTTGTTCTCAGTTGCTGGCTCGCTAGGCTCATCAGCTGTCTTGGGAGCTTCAGTCACGGGTTCATCGACCCCCTCGCTTGACGGTGAGGAGATCTCTGGGGACTCTGTGTTTGTGGCTGTCTGAGACTCAATATTGACAGTAGAAGTCACATCGGATAAGTCAGTCGTGGCTTCAGGGAGTTCTTGAGTGCTGGAGGCTTCCATGGTGGTTTCGGCAGGCTCTGTAGAGCTTCCAGTAGCCTGAGGTCCAGGCTCACTAGTTGTCCCAGGTTGAGTAGCATCTTGACTTGTAAGTCCGGTGACCTCAGTTGAAGCCTCAGTGGAAGTCTCCTCACTGGTAGTTCCGACAGGCTCAACTGCGGCCTCAGTAGTGCCAGACATGTCATCAGTGGACACATTCGTAGTCCCAGGGCCACTCTCCGATCCTGTGGTAGCGTCTCCAGCCTCCGTAGTGGCGGTGTTGACCAGGTGCTCGGTCTCAGTGGTAGCAACAACGGGCGGAAGCAAAGTCTCTGAAAAGCTCCCAGTAGTAGGGTTGGCAGGTGGAGGAAGAGACTCCCTAGTGCTGTCGATAGGCAAGGTTTGTGTCTGCAAGACTTCAGTTGTAGCCCCAGCAGGAGGCTTCATAAATTCAGAAGTTTCCTCGGTAGGGGCTGTGCCGGTCCCAGGTCCTGTAGAGTGTCCAGACTCGACAGCATCTTGTCTTGGCTCTGAGGCCGAGATAATAACCTCTGAGGATAAGGGCGCGTTTAGGAAACCAGGAGTCTTGAGCCCATCAGGTGAAGTAGTTGGTTGTTTTCCCAACGCGTCGGTAATAACAGATGGGAGCATAAACTCGTCTGAAACAACACTGGAAGGTGTTCCAGCTTCAGAGCCATCCGTAGTAACGGCACTAGAAATATCCAAGCCGGTAGAGGTTCTCACGCTGGTAGGTGTTCCCAGGCTTGCAGTGGTATTGGCTGGGTACACGATAGCTTGAGGAGCAGCTCTAGCAATGGACGTCACCATGAGCAGTGTCAAGGCGCGAGGCTTCCATGAGAATGGCATTGTGAAATATTATCAGTGAAATGAGCAAATGAATGGATGATATGTAAGATAATTGATAGTTGTGAAAACAAACGGTGAGACGTGAGGACGTCAATGAATTTCTCAAAGAATCGCTGTCGTGTAAAGGAATGAACACGAAAGGAACGTAGGTTGAAAATCTCAAAATCAGTAACTAGACGAAAGAGCGAGTGCAATGGCTTTTCTGAGACTCTTGAGTCTCACCTACAGGATCAACCAGGTAAAAGAGAAAATACGTCTCTCATGATTCACGGACTCTGTATCAACCAACATCTAATGTGTCAACCAACACTTAATCTATTTTTGATGGAGCCTGATTTCCCTTCAAACACGGCGTGCGTATCGGCTGTTGGTAATTCCATCAGCGTACGTCAACAACTTCAACTCGAATCCTTTGCTACGCCTCACGGACCCTGGACTTTCAGGGCGGTTGCGTGATGGCGGCCGTTTCCTACGTAGTATTCAGGATGCACTTCCTGGTTGACATGTTGGTTAGAGCCGCCTATGAGTCAAGTATTGACCTATCAGGAGACGGCGTTTCAGCCCATTACTCACTATAAAACAACCTTATAAATTAAATCCTTGTTATGGAAAAAGCCTTGCAGGGCTTCAACATTACGAAAAGTGTGATTATTTTCGGCTCACTTTTTCCTTTGTTTCAGAGGAACCAACAACTGGAGCTTGTTGGTTCTGTTTATTGTTCTTGGCTTATTTCATTGGTCGAGGGAACGTGAGTAGCCGTGCCCTGTCGCAGATATGGGGTCGCTTACTCCTCTTAATATCCATAGCCGTCCAGGATCGTCGTTATGGTAGGTCGCATCCAGCGCTTCGATCAGTAGATCACGCTCTTACTCTTCCTGATTTCTACCTGTTGGTCGTTGACTGTAACATGTTGGTTGTGAAGTGTTGGTTGTTGGAAGGATTCACGCAATATGGACGAGACAGATGGTGGAGGCTCAGCTGATCGTAATTAATTACAGGAGGTCAGCATGGATAAGACAATTTTACGCGCTTTGCTGCGAGTAGTAGGTACATCGCCAAGCGGGTTACAGAAAAACCAGGACTAAGGTCTAAGAATAGGCGAGGGTGTCATAAAGATTAGAATTATTTACCCAGAGCCTTAGGCCTTAGATACCTAATTATTTATGTCAGTATGATCTTAGTGTCCTGATTATTTTCTAAACCACCTGAACCCATCGATGGCTGTCTTGTTGTTCGGGTCTCGTTAATAAGGCAATAAATTCTTCTTACTGTTTGGCTTCTCATCCGTTCTTCATTTGTCGTTTCCTACCTGCAGAAGTAGGGACTTTTCTTAACTTCTGCTTCATACATCTCGTCACTCACTCTTTTGATCATGCGTTTTTCTTCATTCTTGTTGCTTTCAACCAGTCTTTGGTCTGGTCACAGCTGGGCCGTAGATCCTATCAAGGCCAGTCTTGAGCCCTGGACCATAGATGAGAGTTGCAGTAGCTACAAAACGGAAATTCAGGATGCTTTCACTCAGGCTATTTTGCTAGCCAGGGCGGGACTCAGTAGTCTACAATTTCTTCTCGACAAGCCTCCCGACAAAAGCGATCCTGAGGCCCGTATCAAATGGTTTCGCATTGATGCTGCTGCTCGTGTCATGCTTGGAATTGAAACAGATCCAAGGAGCCCTGGGAGACGTCCCAGCGATGTAGAGTATGCTCATGTTATAGGTTAGTCGGTTTCGAAGACACGATTAGCAGTTATACTAACTACAATCCAAGAACTTTACAGCAAGATGGCAGAGACACTTCCAAGCACAAAGAACAATCCTGAGCATGGCTACAACCCTCGTCTGTCTCAGATTGAGGGAGCCAAACCTGAAATTATTTGCGGTGACAGTGTCTTCGAGTGGTTTTACGCTGATCAACCACTGAGAAAAGGCCTGCCTAATCTCGACCAACATCCAACATACCAAGAGTATATTGACCTTACAGGCCGAACGCCTGTTGCTGCCTTTGTCCATTCCGATCGTTACCTTTGGCAAACAAGGGATGGAGTTGAATCGCCCGGGATCTGTGTCGGAAATGCGCGTGTCCTTACCAAGAATTCCCTTGACCAAATAGTCATTTGTCCATTAGCTTGGAGTGACCGCGGTGATTCCCCTGAAGCTGTCAAGTCACAAATTGCCAATGGGGAGCACAAAGGCAAGCTCCTTGATCGCCTATCTTTGAATCTGGGCGTTCATATGTTTCACGAGATGATGCATTGGTTCGGTGGAGTGGACAGCAAGCTGAACGACAGTAAGTGAACTATTGTTACCCACCGTTGAAGCTCAGTCTTCTGACCATGTTCCCTGCAGTCATTAAAGATCAGTGGGCAGTGACTAAAGACTGCAAAGTTAGAGCCAAAGACAGATCAGGCCAAGAGCAGGTTTTCGAACATGTCCCTAAATCGAGCTGGCTCAAAGAGAATCGTCTGAGAAAACAGGGAACTTGTGAGCATGTCCTTCTGCATATTAGAACCGAGTTAACCCTTTGTCCAGATGGCATGACCAACATTTTGTTACTTGCGAAACCGACAGAGGGAAAATCCCACTGTGGTCCTCAAAAAGCTCTTCACAACGCAGACAGTCTGGCCTATTTTGGTCTTGCCATGTGAGTTTTCAGCCCTGACCGGAATGAGTCACGGATTTTGACTGACAGTCTCTCGGTAGGTATTTTGACCAGTATGACTGGTCTGATAAGGGTGTATCGAGAGATTTGACTGAGATAAGGAAAAACGCAGGTGTTTAACCTAAGTAATATCTGCTAAGGGATACCTCAAGTTATATTTAAGTTTAGGTAAGGTTGAGATAGTTTTTTTAATTCTTTAGGGCCTACAAGCTTTACATTGTCTAAGGATATACGAGTATATCTTATGCTATGATACTCTTAAAGTTAAGGAGTTTCTGTAAGATCCATCATAAGATGTTTTTTGTCAATAGATAAAGTTTGGCCATTTTTATAGTGGAATGGTATATTGTCTGGATAAGACCCTACCAGAAAGCTTAATAACCTATTGGAAATGGTACACTGTTAGTCCTCAAGACGTCGGTGTTGGTATCTCTTTGTCTTATGATGTGTTACGTAATATGGAAGGGGTACGTGCATGGAAGTACAGAGTACAACTATCTGTTGATCGTCAGCCATTGTTTCGTTTCCCCAGTCCAACATGAAACGTGGTGCGGCCATAACCTAAAAACCACCAACACCCAGCGCTTCCAAATTCCTTTTTTCAACCTTTCTTTCTCACCTTCCAATCTACCTTCACACAAACTATGGAGCCAACGACACCGCACAGCGATGAACAATACTATGATGATCCATATGATCCATACGGAGATGGATGGTGCAGGTTGAGTCCTCCAATTGATTCTGGACGCTATCCCTCACCTACGCCATCACCCGATCCTAGACCTGATGACTACTTGGCAGCGTGTGGCGCCGGGCTTGGCTCACCAAGAAGCTATGCACCATCCTCGCCATCCTATTTGAGTGACGATGAAACTGATGGGTCCTCGCCTAACTGGAAAAATCATACCCAAGAGATGCCTTTTTTGTCTGACAAGCGACCTCGTGCTCTCACACCACCCGGCTTCCAAGATGAAGATATCCATATGCATGATAAAAGGCCTGAAGCAGTTGTGCAACACTCTCCATGGTTCAAACTCCCTCCTCATATTCGTCAGGACATTCTGCAGTTAGCCTTTGGAAAGAAATGCCTTCACATGAGTTTGTTCTTTAAGAAGCAGAGCAGACGTGAAGACGACAAAATCAAGGCCCGAGACACGCCCGATAGTCAGTCCTGGCAGTGGTGGGGTTCTGTCTGTCATCGACGCAGCCTTAAACATCTAGGGCCTATGACACGCGGCGGAAACGGCATTGGTCCATGGGAAGACAAATGTCGTCAGCACCACCCAGGCAAACAGATCGGTATCATAGGTTGGCTTCTTTCCTGCCGTCAAAAGTGAGTATAGCAACATTATATGATTTAAGAATCATGGTGGCTGACTGGAAAGAATAGCTATGCTGAGACTATTGAGCTCTTGTACTCCAAGAACATGATAGTGATGTCTGGCGAGGCCATGATTTCTCATATCACTCAGCTGTTGCCGCCTCAGCGACTCGCAGATATAACCAAGCTTGAAATTAGGTGGCCCCTTGAAATAAAGTCTCACGAGGAGGAGGATGCCACTCACCCACAAGGCCCGCAAGGGGACCCGACATACAAGGTGTACCAAATGGACGTGAATCAGTTCAGCAGAGTCTTGGATTCTATATCACCAACAAATTTCCCAAAGCTCAAAAGACTCTACATCTCATTTGAGAACTATATTCCCCAACGGGGTCGGGATGTTGTCACCCAAGAAACTGTCGACACCATTATCAGACAACTCAGCAAATATGTCAAAGGGTGGCCTGAGCATACCGAGTTCGAGTTTGCAATACCCCCAGTAGTTTTTACTGCTGTTACTAAAGGCGTATGTACTGGGCTCGGGGATCCAAGACGAGATAAGAAATCTTACTGTCAAGCTTGGTGCTCATCGGATGGGAGTTTATCTGCCATACAGATACCGTTCAAAGACAGTTACCCTGAACCTCCATTTCATTTGGACGATAGGCAAAGTGTTGGGTTCTGGCTTTTCGAGGGAGTGAGGGCTGGATACTGGCCTCCTCATAAATACCCTTATCTGATCTGATATATTAGTTGAAGTGGTATAAATAGAAGAAGAAAAAGAAAGGAATACATTTTGAATAGATTTTGGGCATTGTCTAGTTGAATTTTAGCCCCTTAGAGTAGAAAACACCATTACTCAATTCCTTACTATTAAAAAAAAAGACTGATGTCACTCTCTCGCTTTTCTAGCCCAGCCAGAAAATAGCTCTCGCCTTCCCAATCAGAAATGACCACCCTTGAATATTCACAGGGAGACCAACTAATCGCCTGGAACAACAAAAACAGCTGGCACCACGATACCATGCAACTACCCTGACACACATATTTTTGGAAATATTGGTATGGAGCGGGCGTTTCAAAGAAACTGCTGAGAAGCGAGATCCATACTAATGGTCTTGAGGATGAAGGCTAAGGCTGAACAAACCGCCAGGAAATGGCTCAAATAGGAGTTGCGGGTTAAACATGAGGCGATGAAGCAGGCGGAACGAATTTTCAAGTGCAAAGGCGAGCTTTAGTCACATGGATAGTTGGTAAATGACCATGTAACAGGTGGAACAGAACGCCTGGTTGAAGATTGAGACGTTGAATTTACCAGTGGAGGAAAAGGGTAGATAGAACTGGTTGAAACGGCAGATTCAGGCTCTACAAGATAATGAAAGTTGAGAGGAACAAGAACAGATAAAGAAATTGTTTCCGATATTCAAGGATAACGAGTATACAATAGCACTAATGTGCTCTGGAGATTGTGTAGATCACCAGGAGAAACTACGCACAATTTATCTTAGTCTATAAACCACGATTCTTTGCTCTGTGATCTCATTATCTGATCTAAGATCGATTAAGGTGACATATCCAAAGAAAAACTATATCCTTAATCCCCTTATGCATCAGGTAAGATGCTATATTGCATGACCCTCTGAGTTTCCAAATAATAAACCTATACAATGGCTCGGCAACCAACCTCCAACTGCTTGTGGTATGAGCTCCGTCCGTAAAACCACGAGGCTTGATTTTTCTCCGGTTCTCAAAAAGATGGTCTGAAAATGCTCGTTTAAGGACTGATTTGAACTCCTTAAGATGCTTATGTGTGGAATTACAATTTCGAGTTTAAAACTTCAAGTCGCCAACGGATATTAACCGCTCACAAAAAGCCCTTAGCTGGACAAGCTCATAAACGGACATCTGTGAGTCGTTCAAGTCTCCGTTTGACCAAAGTTGATGATACAACAAATACTAGCTAGGCAAGCAGCGTCAAGAAATAATTTCAGCTGAATGTCGTGGGACTCGGTGGGGAAGTTGAAAATCTCTGAGGTACTCTTAAACCTGTCTGCAAGTATCATCGTCTAGCCTCATTTTCGAATGATAATAGTGATTTTAGTTTTGTTTATTCAATTTCAAGATATCGATCAAGGTGATATATATGCATGCCGAGTTTCAAGGAGCAATATGCAGCTGGTAGATGACAGCTAAGCACGATTCATGTAAAGATGCGGCAAAGAATTAAGAACAATGTATTATTTTACAGACACTTGTTGATCGGGACGTGATTGTAAGTTAACATCTTGCTCTATCCTCTGAAAAGTCATATCGCATACCTATCAGCAAGGCTATGAAGAAGAGTGGGATAGAAATGCAATCCCAAGTTACACAACAACGTCGGGTGACAAGGATGCATGATGGGTGCTGACGAGTTCAATATGCGGTCAAATCAACCAATAGCCGAGTCTGGGGAAGTGCACCTTTTGGGATCTTTATCCGATGATGACAAAGGTTCGAGAATCAATTACCAAGGTTGGGTAAACAGCCCCATACAGCTGTCGCATATTGGCTGGGTAAAGGCGACTTGGCTGACTGGATGCGTGGCGCAGAGATGGAAATGGAAATGCTGTCACTGCACCTCTGTGGTTACATAACCATTGACTCGTGTGTCGTCACAAGGCAGATTCTAAATTGGCCCGACCTTACATGCGTTGTGCGTCAGAATGTCACAGCCGGTGCTTGTTTCTGCATAACCCGAAGGCTTATCAAGCGACCGTCCAGTCAATCTGAGCATGTTCTGGAAAACAGTCTGCAATGACAGGTGGGCTTCCCTTGGTGGTGGACCCTTTTGGACAAGTCTATCCACCCATCCGGAGCCGTCCCTTTAGATCCCTGTCGCCTAGAAGTGCTAACTGGAATATCGTCAGCAGCTGAATAAAGACCGCGTATCGCAATGATCACACTTGAAGCAACATTGGGGCATCTCAGCCAAGGAGAGAGCGCCAGGCATATGTCAGGGAGAATCACAAGCCAAAAATAAGATAACCAGCGCGAGATCTCATCTCAGGGGATGTCGCACCCCAGGTCTTAGACAACGCGAGCCTAATCATCGTCAATGGAATCTTTGGGGACCATCCCGAAGCTATCTGGGGGCAATCCGGGTTCCAAGTGCCGCCTGGCGTGCCGGGTGGAAACACGGTGACGATGGCACGAAAGAAGACGCGAAGGTACAATTCCATCTTCCAAGTTCCCAGCGGAATAAGAGCATCCAAGGTGCAACCCAACGACCGGCAGGGTATCATCAGAATCGAACCATGTTGACATGCGCCGTGACTAGGTGGTGGAGGGCATTATGAGTGGAGGTTAACGCCGTAATTGATTTGAGAACGAACCTCCATTCCAACATGCGACACAGTGTTTGAGAGTGTGATGTTCTGGCCTGTTTTGTTTATGTTTTGTGTGTAAGCTGAACCGATTGCTAGCTGTTCATAACGCAATTGAAACATGTCGTGGTGCTATGCTTGTTGTCACAGGTCTTGCGGCCCGTCCCAGAGAAAATATGCGTGATATCTTTCTGCAGCTTTGCTGTTGGTAGCACTTGTCAGCTTGGACATCATGCATGCTATTTAATGCTCAGCCGAACGGGATGACGCCGACAACCCTGTCATCTCGGGTACACTCGCAGGCACGACTGTAACCCATGAGCAGTACCTGTCGAAACCTAAAGAACAGCCTGTCTCAGACATTGCTTTCGTCTGTTCCAGATGTCGAAGACTTCAAGGTGTGATGCAGGTGACTTTGGCTGGCGGTAATCCACAGCTCGGTATCCATGGAATGAATTGGCGTTCAAAGGTATCCCCGCTAAAAAAACCCCAACTGCAGCACAGGTCAAGTCAAGACCACGATCCCGGGAAAAGGGGTACGGATCTAATGGAGAGGTAATTTGCGTATCCACAATATCAAGATGATGGCTTGCTCGTTTGGAGATGTAAAAGACAATAACTCCGACAAGTGCTGAGGTTAATCGAGATAGGAGAAGGAGAGGCAGCGCCAAGAGGTGGAAACACGCGCTTTGATTGCAGAGGACAGTGTAAGTGGGCTTTGGCAAGCTGTTGCGGTGCAACATCCCTTTCTTTGTTGATATTACGGTTTATGCGATTCGTGTTTGTATATATTCTGTGGTGGTTTGCTGCCGATCCAAAAACTTGTCTGCGTCGGTTTGTCGGTATAATCCACTGTTATACCTTGGACGCCAAGTTTGCAGGATGAGGTGCATCCCTAAGCGACCCGTCTTGGTTCATCTCCCATGCAAGTTTGTGCTGCAGTACCTGAACCGTGCTTCACGAGAAAGAGTTTGTCTGTGCCTGTGTTGTGTTGATTGATACACGCATGGAGCAGGCAAAGACCCTGGGCATCCCAGGAGATCGAAGCATCGGAGCGCTGTAAGTGCAAGCCCGCGGATGGCGCGATGCGCTTCGGCCGAGGTTTAGTGAGGCTGGGATAAACCTGCCCGGGGAAGGGGACTGGACCAATATCGGTTTCTCGGGGTCCAGTGATTTTCTTCTAGGGCCATAATGTCATTTACATGTTGCGAATTCAGGTACGACGCCTGTTAGTGACTCGTTCAGCTGGGGTGCATGTGAAGTTGATGATAACCTCATGTTTCGATAATCAGTTAATTCGCACAGTGTTTCTCAAAGTTCAGCTGCACTGGCAACCCACCCGTGGAGGGCATCATCTGCTGGCATCGTGGAGCCTGGAGTTGCGTTGTTGGCAAAAGGGCCAAGAAACGAGAAAAGGGCACCCCCCACACGTCGTCATTTCACACTCCGTTATTAGCCCCGTTATCGAATCAAAAGAGGATTGGGTCGGCGCCTGGGCGTTCAACGGACAACGGGCGGCCAGCGCCAGGACCAGTCACCAGCATCAGGGGCTGCCTGTACTTGCTGTGATTGTCGTAAAGACATCAAATGAAATTTGAGGCACGGAAAAGATCACAACCTTGCCAGATGTTTCTTTTTGTCGGAACAATCGATCCGGTGACAGAATGCATGTCTCGTTTATCCCCCGATATTAAGAGAAGAAATCTAGGATTAATTGATTGTCTTCAGGTAAGGACCGTCAGGTAGTTACGTTGCAATACCCTGGTTGGGGCGTACTGTAAATTGCCTGTTCTGCCAAACGGGGTACAGAAATGACATGTATACTCTCTTTAGCCTGGCCAGGCTGTCATACAAACGCCGCAGCAGTTTGCCTGCCGTAAAACAGCCAGTACTTTGGCTCAAGTACTCGATTTACCCGCAGTGATAGCGCCTGGCACCTGCCAACTGCGAGCCAAAAAGCCGCTGGCCTGTGCCCACTCACTGCTACTGGCTGCCACTGGCGACCAACGCTACCTACGGCTACTCCCCACGACACAACCTAACACGACTCTACTTCCTGATTTGATTGATGGACGAGGCCCCAGCCTAGGCTTGGGTTCGCTCCTTCCTTCTCCTTTCCCGCTCGCTCGGCCCTGGTTTTTTTCTGAGTCCCCCCCATCCCAACCTATCCCATCACGCCCTGGCCAAGTCGACGAGCCGTTCATCATCTTAACCACCACCTGTTTCTGTTTCCTTTCTCTCTCCTTCTTACCTTTACGGTACCTCCACCTATTCTCCCTCCGCCTCGATTTCCCGTCTGCCTTGCAGCGGCTTTGGTCTCGATAGCGTCTTTCCGGTCCGTCGTCTTATCTCGTCCGTCCGTCTCGTCACCGACTTCTTGCGATTTTAATCCTCGCACTTTTTCCGTCCCTCCGAGACCAGACCGACCCTCGCGTGGTTTATTCCCGACCAAAAAACGGCCCGTGGCGAATACCCTTGCGCTCTCCCGTATTTTCCAACGAAGCGGAAGAGTTTACCAGCGAAGCTTAATCATATTCTTATCTTGCTTGGGTGAGTCGAGTCGAACCTTGGACGCACAGGAATACCGGCCGATTTGTCAACGTGTTGCGACGAGGGGTTTCGGAAGTTTTGGTGGTGCTTTTGATGGATCCGTGTCTTGGGTGGCCGATGCTGCGCAGAATCTTGATGTCGGCCACAACGGCAAATTTCCTCCACCACCTTTCGCTCGCCCTTCCCTGACGCACCTTCGTCGCATTACGCTGCAATCTACCGTCACAACCTGCCGTCAACATACCGCAATTATAACCAGCTAACCAGACTTTTTGCGGACAGAACTTCTTAGTCCGACATTTAAGATACCCCGAGCCGAAACGTCGCTGTCCCGGTTTTTCCCACTCGAGCCCGAAAGCTTTACAATATGTCCTACTACGACAACCCTCAGTCCCAGTGGTCTTCTTCGACTCCCACCCAGAACAACTGGGAGCACCAGGGTTCGACTACTCCGGTCCGCGCAGGTACGCCAAATTCAAGATCATCCGATATAGTATTGTAATTAACGCATTCATTTGTTCAGGTGCTAGCGGCCCTCAACCCCAGGATGATTACGCCTTTTCGTATCAATTCGATGGTATGTGACGAAGCATGCCCACGAGGAGGTTTTGTCGGATTCGATTGCTTCTTCAAGTTATGTACTTGCGGCATTACTTGGGGTGCATATTCTACGTCCGAACAAGACTCGACCCTGCAAATGATCCGATTGAAACTAATACGGTTCCAGAGGTCGACCGAGCTTACGAGAATTTGCAAAAGTCTGGCAAGGGCTATGGAATGGGTGGTCGCCGTGAGTTTTCTATCCTGCGTTATTGAAGCCCTGCCAATTCCGACATTAACGGATGAACTGGTTTGGTGAAACGCCAGCAACTATCATACTGACAGAGCCGCATGCAGACTCCCGTGGTTCCCATCACACCCCCGGTCCTCGCCCTCACTCAGTGAACAACTTTGATGACGCCCGTGGTCAGGGACCCAATCTGCAAAACTTCTACGCCAACCAGCGTCACCAACCTTCGCGAGGCTCCAACGAGGCAGAGCAGGTCATGCAGGCTAAGAGACGGATGGCAGCTCAGCGGGAGCGAGAGCTTCGAAATCTGCACACAGAGCAGCAATATCAGCGAAGTAGGCCTCCCTCTACTGTGTAGCACATTCAACTATGACAAAAGAAACAAGATGGCATATAGAGAAAAATAATGTGGTCATGGGCGGCTGAAGATGTCGTTGGCCCAGAAGCCGCTCATGTTTCTTCCCTTCAAACCGCTTTTCTGCGCAGCACTATGTAATATCGTCGAGTTTGTTGAGCATGGGCTAACAGCTTTTCTACGTAGCCGTCCTTTCCGAGGTGCCTCTTCCGCCCAACAAGCACATGTCCGAGGAGGAGACGCGAGAGCTGATTGCCCGTCAACGAAGTGCCCTTTATGGTGAGGGTCCTTTTGCCGACAAGGCAGGATACGTTGATGAGACTGGTAATGTTCGTACGGGCGCCCCTGGCCCTAGCGGGCCTTCCAGCCTTCGTGGCCACTCACCTCTTGCTTATGACAATGTTGGCCGTGCTCCTCCTTCTGGTGAGGCTGGTACTCCCGTCTCTGGTGATGCCCACGGTCCTCCTACCGAGCCCAACTCGCGCCCTCATAGTACTGTTAGCCCCCAGGCTTCCGGGCCTGCGAACAAGGTCTTCGATAATGCTGTTGGCAACCAGAGCCGCACAAGTACATCCAGCCCAACTGGCGGCTCCCCTTCTCGGGACCTTAACCCCGGTTCCAAGCCTAACCAGGCTGGTGCCTCCGTAGCTCCCATCGGAACTCGGCCCTCTGGTACACCCACGACCTCAGCTTCATCCAAGCGATCTACCACTCCCCTTGCCTCTCCTGGCGGCTGGGGACGTGGCAACGGTGTTTGGGGTCAGTCATCCGGTCTCGGCGCTCCCGCCAGTGTCTGGGGTTAGAAAGACCTGGTCATCAAGGATGAGGAGTAGCAACATGGCGCAGGATTTGAAAGTTGCATTTGGAACGGCGCAGAGGTAAACGTGCATTACGGTCGGTATCTTTGGCGAAGGCTGGTCTTTGGCAACTCACATTTCGAGTTGGAGACGGTGCGAACATTCAAGGATACTCGGATCTGGCGAGAGCCGAGTGATACAATCAAGGTCAAAGGTGTTGAGGGGATGGCATCAACTAAGGAGTTGACATTGTTTTTCTGTTTTTTCGGCTGGAGGTTAAGGATTGGTGAACTGGGAGTTGCATTCGAATATCACAGGGGGCGTCGCTATCTCGTCTCGTTTATGCTTTGAGGGCAGGAAAAGAGGTGTCGGGTATGAAGAAACGGACAGGATGGATACAGTCTCAGTCGGGTGATGGAGATGTTTCGGGGTCTAGGACCTTGACGACTGAGCAGGTCTGGCTCACCGTGGGAGCGGCAACTACCTATATACCCAACAGGGCGGTTCTTACGGCGTTCACTCTGTTTACGACGACCAATCAGCCTGCGAAATCGACTACGGCATGTGTTAGCATCAACTGAGCGGCGCGTTCGGAGTACCTTTACGATGGAGGCATTTGATTTGTCGGCGAGCATACCATGGTTATGGAAAGGAAGGGAACCTACAAGGGATTGATTCTGCCGACGATTCGGCTCGAAAAGAAATACGGTTATATATGGCGAAAACAACACAAAACTCGATATAAAAAAAAAAGAGCAAAAAGGCATCTATGGGGTTAAGGGTGGATTCAAGGTCGGGTTCAGTTATCTTTCATGTCTCTCGTTTGTACTGGTTTGGGGAATGGTTTCGGTTCGGTTCAGGTTATATGGAAACGGTTCTACAAGGGATGTTTTCGCAAGGTCAAGGAGAAATTGTTTTGTGATTTCGAGGCGACGCTTAGGACGGGGTTGGCAGGGTTGATAGTAATTGCGAAGACGGTCGGCGATGAGGGTAATACAAGATTATTACGGAGTTTGATCGGTCCAGTGAACTGTTGTGGCAAGTGAGACATGCTGTGCGAGGTGAGGTTATCGATGCGTCTGAGCATTTGGCTGGTGACATGCAGACAGCCGAGATGATGGGTGTCTAGTACCGGCATCTAGGCTATTTATGGGAAGGCTCTCGGGAGGACATAAGTAAACAAATCTCAATTGATGAACTCTATCTTGCGTTAACGAGACTGAGTTATCGGTACATGACGATCAAGAATTGCATGTGCGCGTCATGGGAATATCCCGTCCCCAACGGAGCCCCCACCGTGTCCGGACGGTCTTCTCCCCGCCTGGACCCCGATTTCGGGCCTCAGTGAGGTCTCATCTGCACATTGTATCAACCTGCAGCATTGAGGGGGAATGAATGACGGGTACACTACGTGACGCGACTCTTTTGTTTCTTTCGTCCTACAGGTACATAAACCTCAAAGTCCCCGACATTGTTTACTCTCCCATTTGTACAGTTGCAAGTAAAGCTGACACGATGCCCTCTTTTGACGAGAAGAAAGCCTACGTTGAGCAGGAAGAAACCTTCTTTGACGATGGACGTGAAATTGAGCTGCTTCACTACATTTATGGTCGGGCTGACATAGATGAGCTGCGTGACTCGCCGGAGCGTGTTTTACAAGCCATTGATGAGTTTGGACGGACCAAGAAATATCTCATGAACGTGGGTGAGGACAAGGGCAAGATTGTAACAGATCTCATTGCTGAAGTGAAGCCCAAAGTCATGGTATACCAATTCCCTTTTCTGATATTTTTAAAGAACTTACTGACTGGCGTAGGTCGAACTTGGCGGCTATGTAGGCTACTCAACCCTCCTCTTCGCCAATGCCGTCCGCAAAGCCGGAGGAACACACTACTACTCCCTCGAACGCAACCCCGAATTCGCAGCAGTCATAACATCTCTCCTCGACCTCTCCGGCCTCCGCTCCATCGCCCGCGTAATCGTCGGTCCCAGCGACGCCAGTCTCTCGCGCCTACACGCCAACGGGACAATCTCCAAGATCGACCTCATGTTTCTCGACCACTACAAGCCCGCATACACCTCCGATCTCAAACTCTGCGAGCGACTAGGCCTTGTTGGACCGGGTAGTGTTCTTGCAGCGGACAATGTCATCAAACCTGGAAACCCGCCGTATTTGAAGTATGTGAGAAGTAGTGTTGCGGAGAAGCGTGCGGCGAAGGGGATGGGTGTCGACGGGTTTGCGGAGAGGACGGCGAAGCAGTATTTGAAGAGAGAAGGGGAGGAGAAGCTTGATGAAGGAGAGGGAGATCCGAATTTGGTGTATGAGAGTAAGTTGGTTCATAGCTTTGAACCAACTGGTGTCCCAGTGAGTATTTCCCTTCCTTCCATGGCCATAACTGACATTTTAGGACGCTGTTGAGATTACACGCTGTACAGGCCGCGAAGATTAGAATTCACATCAATAGAATTGATCTCTCATTACCCTTCAATGCAGTGAAGTGACCCCTCAACACCAAAAAGAAAAAAAAAAAAAACATCACCATGCCCCTCACAAACGGCTTGTTCTCCACGCCATCTCATCCAATAAGAGCCACGCCCGGTTAGCTCAATCGGTAGAGCGTGAGACTCTTACGAGTACGCGATCTCAAGGTTGCGGGTTCGACCCCCGCATCGGGCTGTTCCTATATTTCGATTGCGAGCGATTGCGAGGCTTTCTTTTTGGTGTTTGTCTGATCTATTTAGTGTTAGAGAGTTTGGTCATTCTTTTTATAAGATCGTTCATGATTATCATGTGTGTAATGGTGAACGGCCCTGTCTGTTTAAATCTGGCCCATGTTTTATGTGTGTTTATATAACACCGGTCTCTTTTATGAAGATGCTCATCTGGCCGCCAATGAGCGTGTTGGCGACCTTTGTCAATTGCATCTTCTTTCTCATGCGGATCCTTCCTCTCTGCAAATTTGTTCACTCTTAGAAACTGCTCTTGCCTTTTTTTTTTTCACCTGGTGGTTGCCAATTAGGTTGGCCTGGGTTTCCTCCTTCCGCATGCTCAGTGACAGTGCTCTCAACACTGCAAGTGCCAGTGTCACTGCCAATTTAACAACAACCACGCAAATGCAGTCACTTCCAGTCAAGCACATGGTCACCAAAACCCTTTTTTTCCCTACCGCTCAAGCTTCTTCTTTCTTAACCGCTTCAGCCTTTGACTCCAGATCCTCACTTCATCGGCGAATGCAATGCGCGATTCTGCTTGAGCTTGAGTGCGCCGCTCAATCTTGATTACTCGGTTCTTGATCTTCTGGTAAGTGACAAATTTTCCCAAGAGGAGCAAGTTTGGAGTTGAGCCATGGAGGCACTTGTGCCTCCACCTGTGAGGCTGTTGGTACTTGTGCCTTTACTATCATCGCCCAAGATTTCTGTTGCTACGATACACGCCACCTTGAATGATAGCTGACCATGTTGCTCACCTCTCTCTTAGCGAACTACAGTGTTTAGTACTGGATTTCTTCTGATGGATCATTCTTCCTCCGAAGTGGTCGATGATTTCATCGCTCCTGCCGCCGCGCCTCCTATCGATGGCGACCTTTTGGGGGGAGAACGTCTAGAGAACAGCGACGCTGAAGGCTCTTCTGACAGTGAAGAGGGCCGCGACCCAGAGATCATTCCGAGATGTGGCCTTTGCAGGTTTGCTTTCCAAGATGGTGATGCGATTGTTGTTTGTATGTAAGATCCTCCTTCTGTCGATTACCACTCATTCGTTTTAGTCAACCCTGTGAAGCCGTCCTTACCTCCCATCTGGAACAGCTGGTACTATCATGATCCAAACCAGTGTGAGTCTGATCCGGAAAAGGCATATCACAGTACTTGCGTCGAGGTGGTTGCTAATGATCTCTTCGTCGATGGCGTTCTACACCCGGACATATGGAATGCGACCAGGCACGGAGGCGAATATGTTGAACCCCTTCCGTCTTTCGAGGCAAATCGGATTCGCTGGCTCAAAAGCTCGCTTGCTCTGAGTTTCAGAGATGCTATCTTTCGTCGTCTTCCACTCGAAGTCTGCGAAACGATTGCTAGTTACTGTATACGAGAGCATGCAACAAGAGTCTTCCAAGAGTCCTGGTTACAGCGTGACCGCTTTCAATCTAAAGGCACGCGGTTTCAGGTTTCCAAGACAAATTCGATATGGGCACAGCATGTTGAGATCGAAGGTCTCAAATACATCAAGTCCCTCAGCACCGAGCGCAAAAGCGAGACTGATACAAAACTATTCGAAGCCAAGGAAGCAGAGTCTTTGAATGTCTACTTCGCCGAAGACAATGCTGGAATCCGCAAGATTGTTTTCACCGAGGACAATGAATCTCCTTCAATTGATCCAGAAGCGAATCTCAGATGGATCGTCAATCGCAATCATGCTGTCCCATTCTGGGTCAGGCTGAGGTCCGATGTAAGTTTCATTAGCCACCATACTGTCAACCTTACTCACTCGTTTGGTTTATTCAGGGCCTGAAACTGCGTGACTTGGCCATTACCAAAACTTGGGATAGTAAAGCCAACTTTAAACAGAGACGATGGTCGGTTTTCCCTAGGGACCTGGATTCGTTCCAGCAACCCCCTGGTCTTTTACCTTTTTGGCATTATCGGTCATCTACAGCCGGGGTTCGTTCTGTTGAGTGGAACTTCCCTGGTGTTTGTGGCTACTCAATTTACCTCAATGAAAACACCATCTGCGATATTATCCCATATCAGCCAGGACAATCATCGGCTCGTCTCGGCGATGCACCTAAGAGCCGGGGTTCTACTTGGCTCTATGTGCCCATCGATCCTGACGAACGAGTCTCTGAGCTCTGGCTTCGTAAGGGCACGTTTATCAGGTCTGTGGGAGGTGGCTCAATCACCACCGGAGTTGTTCAATCTCTTTTGGTAAGTGGCAACAGGGACACACGTTCACATCATGCTCATACCATTATAGATCCTTACAAGTAAAGGCCGTAGCATTGTTCTAGGCCCTGACATTCGATCTCGCCGCTCCTACCACGGCAGGAGCGACTTCACGTACGAGGCCATTGCCAATTTATCATCAACAGAGCCTTCTCAAATGTTTTTTTGCGAATCCAGACACAGTGAGTCTTGGCTTTGCTTCGAACAGATGACAACCTGGGACCGGCGCAAGGTCCAACTCTCACTTAGAGAAACACTCGAACCTGCTTCACTCAATATGGAAGAGTTCCTTTCCACATCTGCTCGGCTCGAAGATGTCAGAGTAGTTACGCCATGTCGCGAGTGGGGGAGCGTTTACGGGAAGGGGCCGATTATTGGTCTGCTCTTCACCTATGCCGACGACAGCCAAAGATGCATTGGACAAATACGACTCGATTACTTGGATGCTCCTATTGAAATCACTTCAAGTAGCTTCTGGCTTCGTTGTTGGAAGAGTCGCGTCAAGTCTCTATCCGGTACCTTTTGGCTGCCGACACAGCAGATCATCTGGATGGGCGTCTCTAAGCCATTGCAAGAGGATGGCCTGGAAATTGTTGAGGTGCCGATGAGAGGGCGACTCGAATGGCATACCAGACGTTTACAAGATTCAGTGTGCCATTATGAGAACAGTGAATTGCAAGATGAGATGAAGGAGGTGCTGGCTCGCGAGGCTGCGATAGGTGGACTTGCTCCGACTCGAGTGGTTCAAACATTTTCGGCGAAGAGCGGTACGCTACATGGTTTCAGTTAACACATTCCATTCAATTGGTAGGCCAAAAAGGCTGTTTGGGGTCGATTCCACGAAGGAGATAGTTATTTATCTACTCGCACTCGCTGATCCATCTTTCTCGTACATAACATTCACAATACCAGTGCCATTTCGCCAGTTGCGCTCATGTCCAGACCAACCATTTCTCACTTTCAAGATCAATTGCTGTCCCACATTTGAAGGGATACGGAGAATGCCTTCATCACTGGGTCGGCATATTCCAAGACAGCCTTCTTCTGATCAGCCATAACTTCGCCGATTTCATCTCGTGCCTCGCTTTCGAAACGGGAGATTGTGGTGATAGCATATCGGTCGAGTGACCAGTCAAGTCGTCCGGTCAACGGGACTTCAAGATACTCGATATTTTCGTCCGGAAGTGGTTTGGTGACGCAGACCTGGTCGATACTCATGTCCCGAGGAAAGCATTCGCTGGCATATCTTTGGTCCTCGTCCGTTTTCTTGGCGCCGAGCCAAAAACTGTTTCCAGAAACCGTCATGGGGGTATCCAGACAATCGAGACGTACCTGTCCGGTGCATCTCTGTCGACCGTCATTGTAAGTGAAGAGAAGTCCCGCGATTTTATGAGGCCAGTCTACTCTCCAAGTTCGGCAGGGGGTAATGGTCCTGAGGTCCACTAGACTTGCCGATGTGTTGATGGACCTTGATGGAACTTTGGAAGAGTGGTTGTCGGGTGGTGGTAGAGAGACTTTCACCTCGTGCTGACCCCAAGTAGCCACTTGTTGAGACCCAAGCCAAATCTCAAGCTTAGTCGGCTGCTCAAAGGCGAAGCTAGTTCCAGTGTGTTCGGATCTGCAATAAAGCATGCGAGATGGCGCTTTTGGTGGGAAAATCGCAATCGCCTTGTACGTGAATCTGCGACTACCGCCTGGAGGGCAAAAGCACTCAGGATCGAAACCTGGAGTAAAATTGCGGCCTTTGTCGGTTCTCACTATGAGTGTATGAACCTCTTTAGTTTTGATATCAGAATAGGTCCCTTTACGAAGCCAGAGTTCAGAGACTCGCTCGTCGGGTTCGATGGGCATGTGAAACCATAAGTCGTCTTTCGGACCGTATGCATCCCTGTGACATGACACTGATTCCCCCAGCTTATGCGCGATGATTCCGCGGATCATGTTGGAGCTCACGTGAAAAGAATACCCGCAGACACCTGGAGAGTTCCAGTCTACTGCACGAACTGTTTCGAAGTAAAGCCGATCATGGGCGTGGTTGCTTGTGGCAGAGGGTATTTGCGGGAATTCATCAAAATTCTTTGGAAGTACAGCCCAGCTTCTTTGTTGACAATTTTCACTCGTCTTAGCAGGGTCGTATAGTTCCAAACTATGTAGTGTGATTCCCTATTGTAAAATGTGAGCAGGACTAACCATAGCTAGGTGGTAGCGAACTTACACGGGAACAAGACCTAAGCTGAAATGGAATCCTAAGATGGCGAAGTAACACCCAGCGAAGCCCTGATTTCATGTCCATGTAAGGGAGCTCGTCCTCCTGTTCAATAATAACCTGACGTATACCCAAATGGTCTTCAGCGAAGTATATATTCAGACCAGCGCTCTGATTGACTTGGGACTTGTCTGTCTTGGGCTTGGCCTCAAGGAGCAATTTGTCGTCGTGGCTTTGGTGAATGGTAGAAAGGGATTTGACATAGCGATGACCCTCAATCTCGACATATTGAGCCCAAATAGACAGATATGTTTCAATATTGATCACTTCGTAGCCATATTCGGGACGGCTTGGGTCCAGCCAAAGATCACGGACGATTTGACATGCTCGTTCGCGTATGCAGTAGCCAGCAATTTGTTGACATATTTCGTCCGGGAGACGGCCTCGAAGCGAAAGAAAAAGGTCCGCCGCAATTGATTGCTTGAGCCATCTCACACGGCGGGCTGTGAAGGATGGAGGAGGTCCAAAATCTTCTTGACGCCCTCCAGTGGCGGAAAAAATGTGGTAATCAATAACCGGATCTTTCAGCCACTGGTTTTGGGTTGCAAGATCGTCTTCGACCAGTGCCACGCACTCCGGGTGGTATCCATGTTCCATAACAAAAGGCTCATCACTGACCGGTGGATGATATGTATCGTACCAGATACGGTCAACTAAACATGCTCCACGGGTTGACTGCAGCGAGTGAGTCAGTTCTCTGAATCAAGTGTAAGAAAATATGACTGATACATACAAACAACAAACTCTTCCCCATCCTCAAATTCGAATCTGCAAAGGCCGCATGTTGGGTAAGGCAGTGTTGGAAAGTAGCGGTCGTCCTCGTCAAAAACGTTATCGGAATCAAAATCAGGTTCGGGTTCGCTCGCTGTCTCATCCTCAGACTCGGGTTCACTCGATGTCTCAACATCAGAATTATCTAACGAGCCTGGATCCATCCTGTCGTTAGAAGGGTCGAGCGAGCCAGAGTCCATCTCGTTGGCGGAGGCCATGGTTGCTCAATATGACAAAGGAATTCTCATCTGAACAATTTTGGTGAGATAAAGGAAGAAGGAAAATTTTAGGGAAAGAAAAGGATTTTTATTTTGTGTGAATGGGTTGGTGATTCAAGGCAGTTGCAGGCCACATCCCTGCCACTTACAACGCAAACACAGAGCAAGAATGTGAATCGACAGTCGTAACAGTCAACTCCTTCCATGCCAACATTTCTAGTGGTGTATAATACTATCCAAAGTGTTCAAGACTCGAATAAACAGTTATTCCTCTATGCTCTGAGTTCTCGCACTTAATGTGCATTGATACGGCATCTTAAGATCGACTCTCTTATACAATTTTGTCACAATCTTCTGGAAGTTTGGTCTCAATTTATGACCCATGAACAGGCTGCAATTCTAGCTTCTTCATATCCTTTCTTTAGAGGTAGGATAAAAACCAGAATCGACCTAAGTATCAACGTGTTTGCGGTTTGCTTGGTGGCACTGACGCTGGCACTGACACGGCACCCTAACAATCGGTTACCTGCCTGCGCGGCGCCGGAAAAGAACAAATGGGCGTGACTGACAATATGAGGCACGTTCTTCCCTGTCCTTTCTTCTTTCTCAAGCGTGCGACTGCGCTGCCGTTTACATCTTCTCGTGCACATCCATACCTAATCTTTACCTAATCTTTGACATAATTTAGGTATCCTCATCAGCATATTAACTACCCCTTAGTGGTCGTTGAGGTAACTTTAGTATTGATCGAACCATGGATGACGATGACGATAGCATCGTCTGGCCCGAAGACGATTCCATCGCCACTCCCGAATGGGTAGAAAACCACTTCCCCGAGATCTATCCATCATGCGGGCTATGTAGGTTTTCGTTTCAACACAAGGATGGTGTTGTGATATGTACGTCCTGATCACTTTCCCATTCCCTTCCAAATAAGATACCTAGAACTGATATACCTTATTTGATAGTCAAGAGTAACTGCGAGCCTTGGATAAACCCCTATCAAGAAAAAACGCCTTATGATAACATTGAGGTGGATCTAGCATCAGCCCACCAAGGATATCATGTTGATTGTGTGGACCTGGTCATCCCAGATCTGATGGCCGGCCCTGAATTGATCCCATACATCTGGGATGCAACTCTTCACGAGCCCCTGTGGGAAACGCCTATCCCTACCGTTGAAGCGTCCCGACTTCGATGGCTGGAAAACACATTCGCCACGAACCTGCACCTGATCATTCGCCGTCGACAGCCGCTTGAGATCTGCGGAATGATTGCTCAGTATTTTCACCGTGAGCGAGCAACTCAAGCTGTGCGAGATCTGTGGCTGAAGAACGAGGCCGACGGGGATGGGGAATGTTTAGAATCGCATGATATCGAAATGCATGTTGAAGAAGATACAACTTTCTGGATAGATCTTACGCAGTTTGAAGACCGACAATATGTCCAGTACCTAGATGATACCCCATACAGCGATGAGAGTATAGAGCTCTTCACCTTCAAGCAAGGGATGAGTGTCAACATCTTTATCACCTCCGATCTCCAAGGCGACCGACAAATCGTCATCCTGCCTGAGGGGGAGATGCCAAACATTAAGCCACAACCTGGAGTTGGATGGAATATCTATCGGCAGATGAAACCTCCATTTCTTTTAATGGGACACTGGGATGTAAGTTGACCTCTCTACCTACTTTTAGACGCAGCAACTCACATCTGCGACCATCTTTTCAGTGTATCAAAATGCGACGCCTGGCAGCTGTCAACTCGTCAGAGGAATACTCCAAATACGACGATTGGATGTGCCAAGAGTTCCATTTAACGAGGCCTCGAGAATTCCATGACATTCGGTGGCCTATGATTCCAATGCCTCTCGAATCATTCCCATCGCCTCCCATCCCAATCAGAGGACTGGACGATAGGAATGAGGTTGTGCAAGCTATCGACTGGAATACCCCTGGTATCTACGGCTATTCGTTCGCTGTGTGGAACGACACCATCCTTAAGGCCATACCTCATAGAGCGAAAGAAAAGATCAACTATAAAACCACTAACGATGAGGGTGGATGGAATCGGTGGGTTTACTTGCCCGTCGACCCAGATGAACGGATTTCGGAGCTATGGGTTCGCGACTACATCGTCGCACGCGACCACGACGAACCCGGCCCAGTCAGGTCGCTAATTGTAGGTATTTATTCGTTATTTCGAATGTATATGTACTTATTCGCTGTGCTAGATTCGTACAAGCAAAGGCCGCAGCCTTGTCCTCGGCCCTGACTTGCAACCAACCACGACCGGTCAAGGTAGACCTGAGATCAAGTACAAGGCGATTGTGAAACTACCTGAAGCAGGTCCATCTCGAATGTTCTTGGCAAGTCGTTTCGTTTCGAACACCTGGCTTGCTTTTGAACGGGTATCCACTTGGAAACGTCGCGAAGTTCTGCTACCGGCATCTCGATCATCTCTACTCCAACCAGACGCTTGCAAGTACTACCATACGTCAGCTGAACTGGAAGATATCATCGAGGTTTCTGCATGCCGATCATGGAAAAGAAGATTTCGCCCTGATGCTATCATGGGTCTCCTATTCACTTACTCCGATGGGCGCCAAAGATCTGTCGGCCAAGTCCGTCTCGACTACCTAGGTAAACCGACAAAAGTGTCATCCCAAAGTATGTGGATAAAATATGACAAGAGAAAAGAGATAAGATGGGTAGCTCCTGACCTGGACGATAAATCCAGAGCCGACTGGGTTGGATTCGCTAAGCCACCCGCCGATGAAACGAGTTGTCTTGTGGAAGTGCCATGGAGAGGCCGGCTGGACTGGCGTTTCAGTGGCTCTCAATGTCACATATCTCATCATGATGAGACGAAGATCCAAGATGAGATGGAAGAGGTCTTGGAAAAAGAACCGACTGGCGTGGAAGCTTGGATGGAAGTCTTTACCAAAGTGATCGGAAGGCACATGATTGGGGTCCCTGTCTCTGAGGATGACTGAAGATGAGTTGAACCAAAAGGTCAGTTGTACCACCTTAGATAACCTAAGGCTTTACTTTAGTATATGCCCAACAAGATATGATCATTAGTTTCGGTTATCTGAGGTAACCGATAGAAACACGGCTGGAGCCCAAATCTCTAAAGGTTGAGTATCACAAGTTTAGGTTATCCCATGTTATCCCAGTTCATCTTAAACTATCTCATGCTTTATATTGTGAAGGACCGAGCGGTTCAGGTCATTCGTGACCACTGGCTAAAGAAATATCGACCTAAGCCAGGACGCATATCTTTTCACGCCAGAGACACCAGCGATCTCTGAGCCCAATATGTGGAGTTTGAAGGTATCCGCTATGTTTGCTCGCTGTCTTACACGTCGCGCGGTGGCGACCAGTCTCGAGTTCTTTCACGTCTTGGGCCACCAGTAAACATCTTCATCGCTCACGATTATTTGGGTATTACTGAAATCGTCGCCACTATTGGTAATGACCTGCCCAAAATCAGGAAACAGCCAGGGCGGTGGCCGAAATCTTTGGAATTAATGCACCATAACGTCCACTAATCTTGTAATTTTCCACCTGTCTCTTTCCAGCCTTTTACAGCCGTACCTAGGTGTTGAGATATGGTGACAGTGCCAGCAGTGCCGGCCGATCCTGCGCAAACAACAAATGCGCCACGGCTTCCACTGTCAATGAGCCTCTTCCAGCGTTGTGTGACCTTCCCTTCACTTTTCAACTTCGTCCGCTTTTCTTTCTTCTATCATCACCATCTACCCCTCGTCCAGGCAAATCTGTTAAGCACCTACACGCACACATCATCGCGTCTGGGTCTTTCGCGCCCGTTTCCTTGCTATTTTGGTAAGTGCTTCTTCTTCATTCGCCTCTCCTCGAGTTGATATAGCACCAAATATCTACGCGTGGACATTTCATAGACTAACTGCAGTTTCACTCTTTAGCAAGGTCAACTTCGCCATGAAACTTGAGTTTGAAGACCCCTACTATCCCGATGGCGACTGGGAGTCACCTATCAAATGCAAAAGCGAAGAAAGAACCTTCTTTCCAACTGTGGCCTATGTAGATTCGATTTCGATGAAGGTGATAGCATCATCGTTTGTGAGAGCCCTTCGATTTTCTTTCCAACTCTATCTTTCACTACTAACACATTCATCGCAGTTGACAAAGGCAGCGAGCCCTGGGCAGCCTTTTATAAGTGTTCTATGGCTCGTTATGAGGCTTCGGACACGTGTCACAGCGAATGTGTCTCCTATGCTACGCCATCGCTGATCACCGATGGTCAGTTGGATCCTGGTATCGCTGCTGCCACCGACCGTGGAGATGCTTGGGAGGATCCTCCCGATTTGTATGACCACCGTCATCGATGGCTGGAGGACTCTTGTGCGCGAAACATCTTCCAGACTCTTCTTGGACGCCTACCCCAAGACATCTGCGACAAGATAGCCGTTTACTGTGTCCAAGAATGGGCTGTCCAAGTCCTCCGCAAGCACTGGCTGAAAGATGGCCGGCCTAAGCCAGGCTATATTTCTGTCCCCATTCAAAAAGAGACGACAGTTTGGGCTCAATATGTTCATTTCGAAGGCACTCGGTACATTCGCTCCCTTTCATATATGTCCCGAGGCGGTGACGAGGAAAGACTCTTTACAAGGAACAACGGGGAGCCTTTGAATATCTTCATTGCCCATGATCATCTAGGCTCCCAATACGTTATTGCGACTACTGGAGAGCAGACACCCAAGACAGTTCAGCCAGAAGGGACATGGTGGGCCATGTTTACTCAAAGAAGTGGCACGTTCTACCTCAAAGGGAGATTTGATGTAAGTGTCATTGAACTTGTTATAGAATCAAGCTTGGCTAACACATTCGGGGATCAGAGCATCAAGATCCGAGGCTTGGGTGTCGTTCAATGTGCCACCGGCTTTCTGGAATTCCATCGGCTCGGTCCTTATGAGGTACGCTGGGCTATACCCCCAGCACCACGTAAGCATTCGCCGAAAATCCTGCTCGATACCGATGGTTCAGAGTTCATACGAGTTGTACACTGGAACATGCCAGATACATTGGGATATTCTTTCCTTCTTTTTCATGAAGTTGTTGAGAAAATCATCCCCCACCAAGCTGGGAACTCAGCGATTTACGATGGGTTTTACGCAGGCCATCCACGCTTCAATACGTGGTTGTATTTTCCCATGGATCCTGATGAACGAGTCTCCGAATTTTGGGTCCGCACTCACACGACCCCAACTCTAAACAAAGTCGTCCTCATTGTTAGTTATGTGCTCCAAGACGCAGAAGCCGTGCTAACCTCGGATTGATATAGCTACTTACCAACAAGGGCCGCAGCCTCGTGCTGGGACCTGAAGCAGCAGAGCCGGACTTGACATACCATGCAATTGCTACTTTGCCACAGGACAGGCCATGCTCCATGTTCTATACGAAGGGTTGTAATGGCTCTTGGCTCCATTTCGATTCTGTATTCACCTGGGATCATCCAGAAAAGCGTCGAATCCAGCCTGCTCTAAGGACCTTGCCCGATCTGATGAGCGAGTCATACTATACATCAGCGAAGCTGGATGGAGTTAGAGAGATTACCCCTTGTCGTCTCTGGAAGTCATGTCAGGAAGTGTGGAAGAACCAAGTGATCTTGGGCCTGCTTCTTACTTATGCTGACGGTCGTCAGAGCTGTGTCGGTGAAGTTCGCCTCGACCGACTCGGGACGCCAAAGATAGTAACATCAGACACCATGTGGATAGAGTATCTGGAGGAGAAAGACGACGATCCTGAGGACACGAATAGCTACTGCTATCCGGCTGGGATTAAGTGGTTTGGATTCTCTAACCCGCTTTTATGTCCCTCCTCTGGCCAAGGCAAAGAAAATCCTCCCGATGGACAGCTCTCTTATGGAGATGGTCTTGATGGCTCAGAAGAAGCCAGACCTACCAGGTTTCTTTCGGTGCCTCTACGAGGACGGCTTGACTGGACCAAAATCCATTGCGAGAGTCTGTGCCTGTTGTCCCATCACGAACGCAGTACACCGGACGACGAGATGCGCCAGGTACTAGCCAAGGATGCTGCTTTGAATACGAAACGTCCAGATCCGATCGACAAACCCTTCTCTTTATGGTATGGGAGAGAACCCCACAGGCAATTTCAAGAGAAGGTGTGAGCAGGATGAAGAACGTGGCACCTACAACATATTTGGGATTTGAGAATTCGATCGACTTTGGGAGGGATAAACACCTGCATTCACATTAACAGAGAACAATGTTGTATCACATACTGAGCTGGAGGCACTTGATATTTGGGAACCATGTACGGGTAGTCTGCGCAGGCATCGGAGGCCAGAGAGTCTTTCCATAGACTTAAAGCAGCATTTGAGAGCAGCCGTTTCCTTTTTTATTCTCAATGTGCAAATGTTCTCCTCACATTTTGGTTCAAGAGCACGGAATAGAGATGTTTTTTTTTTTTTCCTTAAAAAAAAAAAAAGACAAGTTCTATAAAAAATGTCTCTT
>JABCJY010000572.1:0-80485 GCA_013184415.1 Fusarium concolor
ACCGAGCTCAATTATGTTTCAACCCGGCCCGCTTGCTACCGGCTTCTCAAAGACAACCAAGCCAAACCACGTTTCTCCAAACGGCATTGCATGCAGCGCAGCACGTACGTATGCATATAACTACTCATATTCTCCGGGTCACATAGCCTGTTCGTAAACCAAATTATCAGGCTAAAGCGGACATTGAGCTGAACAAGGCAAAGTTTAAAAACACCCATGATACACACGCGAGTCGAAAGGGGGAGGTCAAATCTCGCTTCCCCATGACGGGTCAGCCACCGTGGATATGATCCAGTCACGACAGGCAAAAAATAGCAATCGATTTTCACCAGGGCATAGCTTCAGGGCATCACCTCATTCCAGGGTTTGTCAGGCATGGGTTGTCAGGTCAGGTCAGGTCAGTTCAGTTCAGTTGATGCATGCACTCAACTGAAAGTATACAAGATTGTTCATTCTCACCGTTTCGTTTCATTCCGCTCATGTTTCGTTTCCACTAATGGTACTGCATACAGAGCGTAGTACTCTTCAGCTTCAGGCCATTGTCTATCATTAACGGTCATTCAGGTGAGAGCATCTCCAGCTGCCTACTCCGTACCCAAGACTGACAGCCATTGACTACCTCAGTGCTGGTAGTCTTGCTAACGTCGCCTAGCACCTCTGAAATCTCCACCGAGAACCCTAACAGAACTCCTCGCGTACCTTGCATGGCTTCCGTTGCACCCAAAGTAATTTCCTTGGCTTCTCAGCTCTCTCCAATGACATGCTCTGCTCCCCTGCCAAGAGATCCTTGTCCTGAACTACTATCATACTTAAACTCTAGCTTCTGACGCGATATTTTACTCTTTCGCACAGTCCCACGTTGCAAAGACAGTTCAACAATTGATGCTTCGTTCGAATACCATCAACTAATCCCTCATTCTCAGTCTCACATTCTCAGCCGCGTGGCTCCTGTGTCATGCCTTAGTAGAAACATTGTCTAGAACAATCGGAGACCCATCAAACCAAACCCACCGTTGTCGCCGTCGAACCGTTCATCAGCCATAGCCGGTTAGTTGAGCGGCCGCGTCTGCCGCCCACGTTAATGCCGTAGACTATTATGCCACTATCCGCTGCCAGTACCCGTTAGCCATTATCGTCTTCCAGAACTCAATTCCGGTACTAGCCGTTCATCCTACCGCCAAGAGTGAATAGTTGCAAGGCGAGCGAGAGTCTATCGCCTCTCAGTTGCCATGGTCGAGACCGTTCTCCACTCCCACTGTGTCGATCAATACTGAGAGAAGAAACCTTCCCTGTCGTCGATGAGTTGTTGCACGCGATGGCCATGTGGCGGCGCTCCGATGCCCTGGTGTCTAAGCATCCCACAATAAGGTATAGAAAAGTAAGGGTGTCATAAAAATTAGGATAACTTACCTAAGGTCTTAGGGCCTAAATGCCCAACTATTTATGTCAATAGGCTTAATGTCCTGGTTATTTTCTAACCCACCTGCCATCACATCCCTCATCGAGACTTGGCGCCAATCAACATTCACGTGAGCATAGCAGTCTAATTCATGATATTACAGATGTGAAGAAAGTTGATTGATCAGATGGTTTCCATCAGAGGTATTATAAACAATAGTAAGCAAATGTCCTTCATGCTTCAGAAGGGGATGTCCTTTTTACATAAGTCGCCTCAACGCCAATACAATGCAATGAAAAGTCTCACAAATTCCACCCAGATAATCACCAATCTCCCAACATTATCGGTACTTCAGCCAACATTCTACCTCTGTTTCTCAAGGCTCTGCAAGTTGACCAACTCGGCGTAACGTCCATTCTTCTTCATCAGCTCCACATGTGTTCCTTGCTCGACAATGCGACCCTGGTCAAACACATAGATGATATCAGCCTTTTGAATGGTGCTCAGACGATGTGCAACAGCAATGGTGGTTCGGCCCTTAGCCGCCTTGTCCAACGCTGCCTGTACCACATGCTCAGACTCGGAGTCCAGGGCTGATGTCGCTTCATCGAGAAGCAAGATCTTGGGGTCACGAATCAATGCGCGGGCAATGGCGATTCGCTGCTTCTGTCCACCAGACAATAACGCACCCTTGCTACCAACAACGGTGTTGAAACCTTCGGGAAGCGACACAATGAAATCGTAGATGTTGGCTTCACGGCATGCAAACTCGATGTCCTTGTCAGACACATCCATCCGTGGAGTACCTAGAAGAATGTTCTCCTTGATAGTTCCTTGGTATAGTGTGGGCTCCTGGCTGACAAGCGCAATATGCGATCGATAGTCGTTGATGTTCAACGTGCTAATCTCGTGACCGTCAATGAACACTCCGCCAGAAAGCGGGTCGTAGAATCGCTCCAGCAATGCAATCGTCGTACTCTTGCCGCAGCCGGAAGCTCCAACAAGCGCGATGTACTGTCCAGGTCGCACTGTCAGGTTGAGACCACGGAGGACAGGCTGTTCAGGTCTTGTAGGATAGCGGAAATGAACGTCGCGGAACTCGAGAGTGCCTTCCACGTGCGGCAGGCGCTCTCCACTGTCTGACCAAGTGTCAACCACCGGTTGTCGGTCGAATAACTTCTTGAGTTCTCCAGCAGCATGATGCGCTTTACCCATATCAGGCGCGAAACTAAAGATCGTTCCTGCACTCTGGGCCCCAAAAATAATACTCATGAAGCAGAGAAAGAACTGGAACATTGTATAGTCGCGTTGGCCTATAAGTCGGCCTCCATACCAGAAGCCCAAAGCGAAGCAGGCGAAGAGGAGCGATTGCGATGCGGCGTATAGGGTAGACGATTTCAGGACCGAAATTAGACTTTTGCGCTGCTGGATTGCGAGTGAGTTTCTGTACTGCTTCAAAACATCTTCTTCTCGAGTCAATGCAGCTACAGTTCGGATGGCAGAGATGGCTTCTGAAGCGAAGCTGGCAGAATTGTCGTAAGCAGCCTTTGAGCGGCGCTGGAAATGAGCAAGCATCCAGAACCGGAAAAAACCACATCCCAAAAGAACCGGGATTGTGGCGATACATACGAGTGAAAGCTTCCAGCCGATGGCTAGGGAGACAACAATGGCGGAAATGAGGGTTGTGCCAACCATCAGCAGCGTTCCCAGAGTCACGCCACTCAGTCCAGCAACGTGAGTCGTTTCAGTTGAAAGGAATGAAGTGAGGGCTCCTGCAGTGTTCTCATCACGGTCAAAGAAAGCAACATCCTGGCGAAGCATGGTTCGGAAAGCTCGATCTCGTACCCGGTGCACCAGTCGCTCGGAACATTTGGCGAACAAGACACCTTGAGTTATGAATGCAAATAGTTGAACGAAGGCGAGCATAAGATACATCGCACTCCAGAAGTCCGAGTCCTTTTTGATGTGGTGGCGGTTTTCATCGGTGACAGGTTGGGACAGAGTCGTGATCTGCTTAGCAAAGAAGACTAACACAGAATTAGCGACATTGTGATGCTAGACAGTACAAAACAAACGAAATAAACTTACCAGCTTGGGTAGGGTTGCCTCCACCACAGATGGCAGAGAAGAAAAGACCAATAGCCATAAACTTCCATTCTGTGGTGTTGAAAGAAGCAATAAGCTTGATCAGAGTCCACATTCCATACTCCTTATTGGCTTCAGCTTTACGACCTTGAAGAGCCAAGCTCGATGCAGATTTCGTGGTGGACGTTCGGTCCAGCTTGGCAGCGATGTCATCGTTGGGGTCGGCAATTGCGGCTTTCTTCTCGCTTGTCATCTTGCGCATAAGTGATACCTCCTCCTCATCGATGGCTGCTTGCTCCTCGGCAGTCATCTCCTCGGCCGCAGCAATATTTTGAGCCGACACGAGCTTGAAGTACGCACTCTTCTTCTCGAGAAGCTCATTGTGAGTACCCTGTTCCACAATTTTGCCGTCAGACATCACAACGATATTGTGGGCATCCCTAATGGTTGATAGACGATGAGCAATGGTGATGGTAGTACGGCCTTCGGATGCATTCTCCAGAGCAGCTTGCACAACACCCTCTGACTTGGTATCCAGAGCGGATGTTGCTTCATCAAGGAGTAGAACTAGGGCCAGATTAATTATTCGGCAATCGGATATGGAGCATCGGTTACTTACTTTTAGGATCAGAAACGACGGCACGAGCGATGGCGATTCGCTGCTTTTGGCCACCAGAGAGAAGGAACCCTCGTTCTCCAACATTGGTCTCGTAGCCTTCAGGAAGAGCAGATACGAAATCATGAGCGTTGGCTTTCTTGGCTGCTTCGATAACCAGTTCACGCTGCTTCTCTTCGCTTGCATCTTGGTACTTGGTGCCAATCAATCCGTGACGAATGTTGTTAAAGATAGTGGTGCCAAAAAGGGTAGGTTCTTGGCTGACCAGGGCCATTTGCTGACGCAGCCATCGGAGGTTAAGCTTAGAGATGTCGTGTCCATCCAAATAAACCTTGCCCTGAACGGGATCGTAGAAACGTTCGACCAATCCAACAATAGTGCTCTTACCAGAGCCAGATGCACCAACCAGAGCAGTGACCTTACCGGCAGGGATGTCCAGGCTCACATCTTGCATAACCGTGACTTCGGGTCGGGATGGGTAGATATGCTTGATATTCTCGAGTCGGATGGAGCCTTGAATGCGCTCAATCTTGTCACCCTCATCGCTTGAGGAGTCGAGTGGGGAAACACGGTCAATGGTGTTGAATATCTTAGCAGCGGCAGCAATAGCGTTTGTGAAAGCTTGAACGTTAGGAGCCACGTTGCCAAGATTGAAGGCACCTAAAAGAGAAGTTGAGCCCTGAAAATTAATAAAGAACGAACAAATACGCACCTATCATAACGGCCATGAGAATAGTCAGGATGTTAGAGAGGCTTGTTTCACCGTCAACAAGCATCTTGCTACCCTGCCAGAAAGCCAGGCCATAGTTGAGGTAAAGGACCAACATCATTCCGGCAATCATACAAGCAACAGCACCCTTGACACGGAAGCCGAAGTACTCGGCATTCTTGAGGTGGGCATCATATTGTCGAGCAAGGCGTTCCTGGGTACCAAAAGCAACGGCGTTTCGAATAGAAATAATCACCTCATCTGCAAGACTACCTCCGTGGGCATAAGCTTCCAAGCTCTGCTTATTGTACTTGAGAATGAAGGTTGAACCTCCACCCATGTTGAGCAGCAGGGCAACAACGGTAGAGAAAAGAATCAGAGTCAATTTCCAGTATTTGACGAAACCGATGACAAAGGCCGAGATGAACGTTGCGACAGCGGCAAGAGTGAGAGAAACCTTTTCGGAGATGCCATCTTGGATGAGGTTGGTATCGGAGGTGATTCTGGTAGTGACTTCACCAGCACCGAGCTTATCGAAGAAACCGATGTTTTGTCGCAGACAGCTCTCGAGGTAATGCTCGCGAATCTTGGCGGAGATATGTTCACCACTGTAGATGAAACCGCAGGTCGAGATGTATACCACGACAAACTCACCGATGCCGAGGTAAACAAAGTACAAGACGAACGACACCAATTTGTCGTTAAAGGCATGCTCGCTCAGAGATCGGTTCACAAAGTAATCTTGGAAAACGCCCTGAAGGTTGCCAAAGACGACGGTCATAAGAGGAAGTGCAGCGCCACCAGCAATAGCGCAGATACTCGAGACGATAATGATGAGGATATCGTTGCGGGAGGCGTATCGGTATAACACAGCGACACCCTGCTTGACTTCAGGACTAATGACTTGGCGTCGCAAAACCTCTGCTTCGTCTGGTGGCAAGTGCCGATAGTGATCCTCGATATTTTCTGCTTTTGGCGGCACAATGACTGCTGAATCAGCCTTTGTTAGGTCCAGCTTCTCGTTGTTGGGGTCACCCGATGTCTTCATGTGTGGGCGAACTGCATCTTTGCCGGATGAAGCACTCCCGCTGTGGCTTGATGATGAAGGTCGCGAGGGGTTACTGCTGCTTGTCGCAGCAGCAGTCTTTTCAGATATTTCGGTCATGGTGGTCGATGATGAGGTTTCGCGTATGGTGTTTGAGCAATCAAGAAGAGCTCAGTACCTCTGGATGAAAAGGTAACACCAGCGAGAGCTGAGTTGAAAAGGATGTTGTCGTCAAGATTAGCCGGTCATGAGTTGGTAAGGTATGCTGGTTTGTTATGTATTTTTCGGATAGCCCAGACAGGGAAGGGAATTAGGTTAGTTAGTAGATTGAGATTAAACTGAATCGAATGCGCTGCAACGTTGGTTGGAGAGAATGGGCCCAGAATTAGAGTAGAGGTAGTCAGTGGGCGAGGGGTCGGGTCCGTTTTATTTATCCATGAATCGATTGCGACTCGAGATATACTATTTATTTAAATAACTTAACTTGCACACCTCTCACTCCATATGTCGGACTGCTTTAGCGTACCTTGCTGTCGGACGGGATACAAAAAGGGTGCCGGGAATACTCTAGTGACCTCCACTCGCATCGACTCGATTACGCTTCGTTTCCATGTTCGCTAAACGAAAGTCCGCAGCAGACAGACAGACAGCCCCAGATTTAGTGGTTTCGATCCGCTGGTCGTTCATTGGTGAGCTGCTGTGTCTTCAATATGGGGGTTTGCAGATTGGGGACTTGGTTTGGAGAACGGGTTCCATTGTCACTTGTCACTTCCGTCATGATCAGGCATGGTTTTCTTTCTTATTGACCCGTGATCCGACCCGATTTGAAGGATCTACTACGATATGTGATGTACATATGTACATGACAGGATCGCCGAGCGTGGTGATGGAGTCTGTATGTAAGAAAGTACCTGAGGAGCCTCTCGGTGAAATCTATGTACCGAATGTTTGAGTCATCTCGCCGAGTACAACAATTGTCTGTCTATGTCTATCTTTGACTGACTGTCTCTACATACCCTGAGTCGTTGGACATCCCCTCGGACTCCCGCAGTAACCCGACAACCCGTAGCGGGCTTCTATGCTTACTCTGTAACTCGGATGGCTCCACATTCATATCATCTCCTGACTTTTCCAATTCCCTCCAGATGCAGCAGGGTCCGGTTAGTCGGCCGAGCCTGTGGATCCATCCGCCTTCTTTCGCCGTCGAAACGGTTGCTGTTTTCGGACAAGGCCCGGTCTGCCACCCTCGGTTCACCTCTATTACCTCCCCAGGTGACATTCCAGGCCGAAGAAGAATCTTCAGCACTGCCAGTTCTGGCCACGGGAGATAAACACCGGGATTTCGGCACGCTTGGCAGCCACGGCTTGGGCGAATGTCATTATTGCCATAAGAGTCCTTCAAAGCGATAATGACTATTGAGCACTATACCTTATTGGTTCACTCCTATTGAGCTGCCACACGTCTCCAGCGTAAGCCATGATGCGTTTCTGAATACGCAAATAAATACGCCCACAGCAGAACAACACGTTCCAGTTTGACCTGACCCAGGTTAATTCAGGTTGATCTTGACTGATCCAGCGCTGTATGACAGGGGCTATCATCGCATCACAACACAAGCCGTTGTGTATCAGCTTCATGTCACCTCGATGAGGTTCGAGTATCGAGCAAGGTATCACGCTGGTTCACAATGAATTTGCATGCACCAAATGAGATGCGCGATAGCAATTTCATCCCATTAATGAGTCGGGCAAACCCAACAGCCCCTGTTGTTGTTGCTGTCGTCGGAGGTCGGTAAATTTTTGTCGCCGGTCCCCGACTGTGAGCATCGCCAAGTTTTTTGAGGCTCGGCCGGGCGCTCCCGAGTCCGAATTCCGGCCAGTAAACTTATTTTCGTATCCGATGGAGGCAGGCGTTAAGTGGTAAATCCGATGAATTCCAGATTGCGTGACTTTGACTGTGTTATGCTATGGGATGGGCAACAGTTTGGAACCAACAACAATCCGCAACAACTGCAAAATCAGTAATGGACTGAGCCAACTGCAGGATGCTGCTGCATGCACACAGTGGGCCATTATAGTCTGCTGGGGCGCTGTGCTTCTATTCTTGTGCTTCTTTGCTCTGCGTTGTAAACCTTCAAAACGTTATCGGTCTGTAAAGCCAGCCCCAACATCGTCGTCGGCGATCATTTACCTGGCTGTGCGCCTCCGAAAGTCTATTAACGGGGGAAAACGATATCTCGCATTCTATCTGAGGCCATTTTGCATTGAGCGAAGGATCGTGCATAACTGGTCTGTGTATTACCTAGATGAGGCACTTATATATATGTACGATGCATATACTACTACTGGGTCTTTAGTTGCGCGTATCTGCAAATACTTAAAGGTCGGTCAATCTTCTGCTTGTACGCAGCGTGAGTCAACTTCAAGTATCATACCATGGCTGCTCTGTCAAGTGGTTATAAGGGGGCTTCGTGTAAGACAAAACATAATAGTGCTTGAGCTGTGTTCTAAGTGAGCGTCAGTTTGATTACATTCGTACAACAATACCCTTGCAGAGACATAATGTAAGGTTTCGCAGTTTCGCATAAGGACTTGTTTCAAAGATATGGAGCAATGATCGAGGATATTCCTTGCCAATTGATCACCCTGGACCTTGGTGCTGGATATGAAAATGGTCTCTCTATTGGTGAAGACTCAGCGGGATTTTAGCTGAATCCTCAAATTGACTGGTACTCTTAAAAACATCTAACAAAATGTAGACAACATATTAATGTCGGGTGAAGACTGGCAAAGGCATGGGATGTTAACGAATTTATAGTTGCACACTACACAGGTATTTCGAAAGGTCGTTGGCTGCCATGTAACCTGAAGCACTCATTGCAACAACTCTCACCAATTCAAGCAGTTAATTGCATCTCCAGGGGCTACGAATAAAATACAGGGTCGTGTTTTCTACCTGCTTTTTCTCAGCGCCCTGTAGTGATGCAACCATGCCTACGCCTCTGGAATCTTCGATAAGTAATCTAGAACAAATGACTCGCGGGCATTAGGCTGGGATAAGATAAGTGTCATGACGGCATTCTGGTAATTTCCCTATCAAAAGATGCACAAATTCACTGTTAAACGCCGAGATATATACATACAAATATATTCATATCTAAAGCGCATAACTTAACTACCTAACTGTCAAAAAAAACTTTGACCACCTCAGCTTGCATGACACCTTCAAGCCTTAGGCAACAACCATACTCTATACATCTTCTCATTGGATGCTACCACACGCCCAACAAATCAGCACAGCTGCTGACTGGATCGCCACATCATCTCATTCGAGTTGAGCTTTCAACCTTCTTATCGCCACGGCACGTGTTAGCACTCAACACGTCTCCTCTACCATCTAAGCCAAAGTTGGAGCTCTCAAACCTCATCCTGGAATCCTACAACATTCATACGGGCACAAGCTCGCACCCAGAGTTTGTATATTCGACCCCATAACGTCATAGCCCCCAAAACATCAAACATCATGATACGCGGCTCGCTCGCCTGCTTTCTTGCGCTGCCGGCACTCGCGCTGGCCGCACGCCCCAAGGATGCCATCAAGCTTTCCGATGTGCAGTCTCTCACTCTCCGCGGAAATGGCGCCATGACGAACCACCGCAGGGTCGGTGCGATTCCCCAACTGCGCTGCGTCTCCAAGAAAGCGCTCTGTGAGCTCTACGATATCGATGTGATGCGCTGCACCAACGAAGGCTCCGGCTGGGGCGATGAGGATATTCAATGGAGCTGTACTGCCTCTCTTCCGGAGGAGCTCAAGTTCGTTACTACGGATGTTATCTGCGAGGGCTATAATTCCCCCGATGACCCTTATGTCCTCAAGGGTAGTTGCGGTGTTGAGTACAGAGTTGCATTGACAAGGACGGGTGAGCGTCGCTATCCTAACATCGCCAACGGGGGGTGGTTTAGTGATGGTCGGGGCGGTACCGACTGGGGGGCTTTGCTCTTTACCATCATCTTTGTTGCTATTCTTGGCTGGATCATATACTCAGCGTGCTACAGAGCACAGGAGGCTGGCGGCAACTCTAACCAACCAAGACGTCGTCGCGACGGCTGGTCTTCTGGTGGATGGGGCCCTGGTTGGGGCCCTGACGATCCTCACGATCCTCCACCTCCTTATCCTGGATCAAAACCTTCTTCACAAACTGACAATACTTGGAGACCTGGATTCTGGAGCGGTGCGGCGGGAGGAGCTGCAGCAGGATATTGGGCTGGTAGCCGTAACCAGCGTCAACATCATTACAACCATCATAACGACGGGTATGGCAGTATAGGACGAGGGGGATCTGGGTGGGGTGGCCGGTCTGGATCTTCAGGCTCCAACACCTCAAATCGTCACGAGAGCACTGGCTTTGGTTCCACTAGCCGTAGATAGATGGATAATCATCATATTAGGATAGTAGGCATCATTGAATCACGAAATTGGTATTGGTAGTTGAACCAAAGGTCGGAGGCACTCCCTTAGTGACTGAGGTTGTGCTTTGTATGGTATAAGACTGACCAACATTGGTAGCATAATCGACGCTTTCCATTTATCCTGCTACGTAGTTCATACACTGGTTCTCAACCACCTCGCCCCCAGAGACCCTCCGTTGCCTTACAAAGAGTATATACATGCGCGCAGCGGCTTGTATGACATGTTCCGCTGCGCAGTTTAGAAGTACACGGATGACTTTCCAAGAGTAGCCATCTAGCCCAGAGAAGAAGAAAAGCGTCAAGATGTACTGTCCAGATCATACGGCCAACGTAGTCGCTGAAAATGGAGACATAGCGGACCACTTCCAATGCCTGGAAAGGTACAGAATGGATGTGCAGTATTTGACGAAAGCAATTAATGATGAAAAAAGAGGTATCGCATAATATGTGGGAGAGAAGGAAGCAAGGAGCAAGTTGAGTCGTTTCCGTGACGTTCTGATCTCGGTGCGCTTAATGATGGACGGGCATAACATCCATCTTGTCAAATGCTCGAGAACAGGTAGGGCATTTTCGCATGCGGTTGCTGATGCGATCATCGACACATTGGTTGCAGAACAAGTGACCGCATGTCTTCAAGGCCGTATTCTTGAAATTGTTGCGACAAATTGTGCATAGAGCAAACGTCTAATATTAGGTTAGCAGAGGCTTCAACATCAGGTCATCTGGCTTCTATCACTTACCCGAAGCATTTCCTCTTCCTCAGACGAGTTGCTCAATGCCTTATTCTTCCAGTTGTCGCGGTCTTTCTGTGCATGTTCTAGGCGTACCTTCATCTTCTCAACCTCAGTCTCTTGCATTGTGTTGCGTTCGCGAACCACAGCAGACGCTGCATCTTTGGATTTAACCAAGTTGGTCAGGTCAGCAACTTGCTTGTTCAAAGATTCAGTGCGGCGCATAGCGTCGAGACTAGTCGTTTCCATCTTCTTGTTCTCCATCATCAGAGTAGCATTTGCTTGTTTCAGATCTGTCAATTGTTTCTCCAAATTACCCAGCAGGGTACGGTTCTGCGACTCGAGGTCCTTGAGTTGAGCGATGATTTCTGAACTCTTGCTGTTCTGGTGTCGCAGTGATCGAATCTCGTTGTTTCGTGTATCCGCATCTTTTCGAGCAGCGAAATATTTTTGGTCGGCCTTGCTCTTCTCGGCGATCAAGATCGACATGCGCTCTTCCATGGCGCTAGTATCCGTTGCCTTCTTATTGGCAAGCTCCCGGAACTTTTTAATTGCTTTTTCTAAAGCGGGCACCTCTGTCTTTATGCAGTCGTGTTCTCGCTGAAGCTTCGTATACAGCAGACGAAGCTCCTCAATTGTTGAAGCTTCGATATCTGGATGGACAGCTTGCTCATCCTCAGTCGGCTGGAGACGTGAGAGTTGTGATTCTAAGGCCGTGATCCGATCCTCTTTGGCAGATGCCAGAGCCTTCGCCTGGTCGATCGATGCTCGCTCTTGTTCTAGCCTGGCCTTGTGTTGCGTTGTTTCGGCCAGTAACTCATCTCGCGCTGACCGCACTCGGGCAAGATCCTGGTCTCTGGACATGATCTCAGCTTCCAGCTCCTGCGTCACCTGGTTCGCATCTGCCTCGAGCTGAGTCCTGAATATCGATCGTTCTGCCTGTAGTTTTTCGGCCTCTTCTCGCAACTGCTTGTTCGTAGCCTCGAGAGTGTTGATACGTCTGATAAGGTCCTCGTTCTGGTTTTTGAATTGTTTGAAGACATCGGTCCGAATAAAATCTTCATCGGTTAAGCTCTCCCTCTTTGCTTTTAGGGTAGAATTTTCGTCCTGAAGGGTCTTTATCTCAGCCAGAATGACATCAAGTTGCTCCTTTTGCTTCGTCACAGCTGCGGTTGCCTCTTCATACTTGAGAAGCAGTTCGCCCGCATTTCCATTCGTCTCGCCAGCTTCAGCACCCGTATCGCCAGAAGCAGAAGGGCGGGTAGCATTGGCAAATGCTTGCTGTTCCAGTTTCTGAACTTGCGAGCTTTTGGCACGGTCCAATTTCTTCTCTGCTTTGAAGTATCGCAAGGTTGCTGCATTGAGTTGTTCGGAAAGCTGATCCTTTTCGCTCTTCAACCGGTCGAGTTTCAACAAGTAATCCTTTTGGGTAGCCAGCAGGCTTGCAACCTTATTCTCCAGCTTGGAAGCGTCAGGGTCAATTTTGCCTCGCGAAGAAGCCAAACGGCCGAGTAGCGCTTC
Organism: Fusarium concolor; assembly: GCA_013184415.1. Taxonomy (NCBI): domain Eukaryota; kingdom Fungi; phylum Ascomycota; class Sordariomycetes; order Hypocreales; family Nectriaceae; genus Fusarium; species Fusarium concolor. Next base: position 12,577 of record JABCJY010000572.1, read on the forward strand.
AGCCCTTGATTTGATTATCTTGCCTTTGTCCGATAGATGTTTCTGGAATTCGTGGAGGTCCTTGAAACTCACGCCACTTAGATAGGGAGGATCTGCCAGCAAGTTAGCAAACGCTCGATTCTTGACAAAAGACTTCATACCTGATGATGTCGATGAATCGGCTTCTGAATTTGAAAGAAGTTCTATCTCCTCAAGAACCTATTTCTTTGTTTAGCTATGGCGTAAATGGTGGATATTCGGGTGGGACAAACCTGTCGCCACCAAGCATCGATAAGCCTCAGGTGGTCGTCATGGTGGACAGATCGTTTATGAAGCTCTTCGAGGCGTGACTCGTATGTGGAAGCCTTGCGACTGTACTCCTGCATTTGACGGTAGATGGCTCCCTTTGTGTAGGCCTGGTAATCGAGTCAGCGACATTCTCGCCTCTACGTGTCGAGCAAGTTGCGTGATGTTTTTGGGTTGTGCGGAGGCGCTCCTCAGTAGGTGCATGACGAATGCACTTCCGAGCCGACTACTGCGATGTCGCAGGGAGTGGGCGAGCATCATCACTGGCTTGGTGAGCACTGCCGTCCAGGACCATCCCGATAAGAATGGTGTGAAGCCTGAGAGCACAAGCCTGCATGCGAAGCAGACTGCAGAAGGGAAACATGTGGTCGGGTACCCAAGCATTCTCAATAGAAGACATCGTCGTGTGACTTACCTCAATCCAGCTTTCCTCCTTCATGTCGGAGGAGTCATCCTTGGCCTTTGAGCCATTGACGGCAACTCTCTTGCTCGGGGGAGCTATATCATCGGCGCTGCTGATAGCAGGCCGCTTCCTATCCTCCATCTTTGTGACTGTGGATGGACGAGGGGAGGCAGAGGAGGTGGTCGTGAGAGGCATCAGAAGTCGCGTGGTACAGGGCAAAAAGGCGGACGCGATGCCAAAGAAAAGCGACGGGTCGGTCGTACAAGCGCTCTGAAGCCAAGTCCCGTCGCGAACCAAGACGTGCGAGCGGTCATGAAGTGATGGCGCGGGGAAGTGTGTTGTGATGATGGAACGTTTCCTCGGGTAAGGAGTTGAAATTTCGAAGTTGAGTCGCAGACCAAGAAGCGCGGCGTCTCCATCTCAAAGGGGCTTAGTGGTAGTCTAACCCTGTTAGGAAAGTGGGTCTTTTCTTATCGATTTGCAAGGGCGGATAATTCTGCCCACTGCGCCCACTGGCACTGGTACCGTCACTGGGCCTCTCCACCATCCCGCATTTTATTTTCTCGGTCTTTTTCTGAGTTGCTTGGCGCGAATAATTTTCTGTCTCTGAATTCTCAACCCTCTCTCTTGTCACAAGTCGGAAATGTCAACACAGATACCATATTTACAGTCGCATCCAATACATGTATGATAATACGCTTCCAAGATGAGCTCTATGTTCAAAAAGAAAGGAGGGCCTGCCTTCAAACCTAAGATCCCTGCCACTCGACGCCCCGCGGCACCAGCGCCCTCACAACCACCAAAAGCACCACCAGCAGCTTCTCCTCCACAGGTCCCGAATGTCTCAGAGCCTCAAGATGCGCCTCAAGAACCTGTAGAGTCTTCGTCGCTGAATGATCCCGTAACCGTAACTGCCGAATCGCATTCTGAGGATTCCCATGAACTTGGTCGCCAACCTCCTACCCCGCCATCGACGCTTCCAGAGCCTCCCAAAACAGATGAACCCGCCGTAACTGAAGAGTTCGCACAGGAAAAGTCACCAGAAGGAATACAGCTGCCAACCGAGGACCAGAACATCGAAATTCAACCTGAACAGAACGCTGTGCCAACTGCGACCAAAGTTGGCACAAAACCAGGCACTGTCCAAACGCAACCGACGAGCGAGCAAGAACACAATCGACCATCTATCCTTGAAGAGCCCAATGAGGCTCAATCGAGTGGCTCAGAGGATACGCCGTCTCCTGTTTTGCAAACTCCCACTCCAGATGATTCGGAAGGGCCCAGTGGAACTGACTCTTCAACCACGCCTTCACTCCCCACCGCTGACTTGAATGAGTCACACGAAAAGACTTCAGACGAAACACAAAATACTTCCAGGCCAGCACGGAAACCACGAACCAGGAAGCAAACTGCTCAGGCAATTCAGGATGAGGCTGGTACGGAAGAAGGCTCTCGACCCAAGAAGCGCCAGAGGAAAACCGTTGAGGAGAGCGCGACACCAAAGCAGCCACGGAAACGCAGGGTCACACAGAGCGGAACAAGCACCCCTAGAAACAGGAGGGCACGCTCAAGCACTCCAGAAGATTCGGAATCTCAGTTGGTGGACTTGCAGAAGCTCAAGATGGCTGATCTGACCAAGGATCTTCATATTGGAAAGAAGTTCAGCAGGCACGATGAGCTACGAGAACGAGAGCGACGGGCTAGGATCAAATCTAAACTTGGAACTGACGGCGAACGCGACAGCTCAGCAACTCCCGAGGCTAGTGGTCAGGGGGAGAAGGTAGGAAGTCCAGTTGCGCCATCACCGGCGCCATCAACTTCAACTCCAGCAGCACCTTCTGGGCCCCAGTTCCGTATCGTGGATGGGCAGATCGTGATCGATCAGAGCTCGTTGGCAGTTGACCGACATGCTCGAGCAGCCGCTGCAGCAGGAGATATGGAGACCGTCGAAGAAAACGACTTCACGCGCCTCATCACCAGCAACTCGTTCATGAACACCTCCAAGCTCAAGGGCCCTAACATCTGGACTGATGCCGAGACGGAACTTTTCTATCGTGGGCTGCGCATGCTTGGCACAGACTTTGAGATGATATCCAAAATGTTCCCTGGCAAGCAGCGACGCCATGTCAAGCTCAAGTTTAATCGAGAGGAGCGTCATTGTCCTCAACGCATTAACGCCGCGCTCATAGGAGAGAAGACCGTCAAGATAGACATCGACGAGTACAAGGCTTTCACCGGCAGCGAGTTCGAGCCAGTGGCAGACATCGAGGCGGAGCAGCGCAAAATACAAGAAGAGTACGAAGCTGAGGAGAAGCGACGCGCCGACGAGCAGGCCGAGATTATGCGCAAGCGGCGTGAGGAGCTATTCAAGGATGATGATGATGAAGGCGATGTGAAGAAGAAAAAGAAGAAAAAGAAGCAGACGGTTGTCTACGGATTGAACGGCGAACCCATTGCTCAAGAGGCATGAGTGTTGGAAAGACATGAAAGACATATGCCGGATCTGATTAATATCAGAATCTAGTCCACGATTGGAGGAAGGATTCAGGCGGCGCAACTGGAACAGGCATGATACCCATAGGGTTTTTGGTATTCGCTTATGAATGAAAGGTTTACACGGAATTGGCTTCGAGAGCAGTCTCTACAGAATAGCAGTCCCCCTAGGTTAAGGAGCACAATCTGATTTTTTCGAACTTCGCACTGGTACATATCAGTGACATACAGACCCGTGCTGAAACAAGATGGTTGAGAATAGTAAGAAAACGATTCGGGATATTTTATCCACAGAGGTAATGAGATACACTCCGATTAAGATCATCACTTGAGATGCAACCCATATCAACCATTCGTGGACCTGGTGCAAGGAGATCGATACTTCGAAAGACGTCGGGACGTGAGTAGAGCCCTCGGCCATGTTCAAATTTGAAAAATTCATCAATTTCGTCAGCTATCTGTGCTACCCTGCCCATGCACGTAGAGGCCAAACGGAATTCCCACGCTCAAGGCCGGCGCATTTCAAGATGCTATCGCAACTTGCGAGGCGGCGCCAGGACGCTACCATGGCGATTCCGTGCCGAATGCCGTATGACTGCCCATATTACTTTGGGAATGCCTGGTTTTGCTCCATTTCCTTCGACTCATAATCTTAACACGCATTGTCCTGCACAGTTCATCGTAATCCCTAGTTGCTAGGTCCAGGCTCGTCATCCTCTGGTTGGTCAAAGAGGAAGTTAGCAGCAAGCTCTTCGTTCTTGTCGCAGGCAAAATAAGCCTGGATAGCCTGATCTCTGTCGAATCCAAGACGGCACAGCTAAAACATGTCAGTAACCTCGTCATATTCGATCGAATTAAAAACCTTACCCTCTCGATAGCATCACGCTCATCCTCGGTAACTGAAATAGCCTGAGCGCCAGGAGGAAGGGGGGTATCGTCGTCAGCGATTTCACCCAGGAGCTGAAGGAACTGATCGGGATTTGTAGCTATTAATTCGGCCAATTGGGGGTTACCAGCACCGAGCTGCTGGAGAATGGGCTCGAGCATCTGTGGTTGCTGCTGAACAACCTGGCGGAGTTGCTGGAACTGAGCATTGTGTCGCAGAAAGTCAAGGTTACCCAAATCACCACCAGCCCCGGCAGTAGCTGCGGCCGCTGCGGCCACCGGGTTCCCGCCACTTCCTCCTCGGCCACTGGAGCCTCCACGCTGAGCAGCAAGATCAAACAGATTCACACCGCCATCATCACCACCCGGTGCGGCAGCCGGTTGAGCTGGTTGGGAAGCGGGAGCTGCAGGAGCAGCTTCACGCTGCTGCTGCTGCTCTTGTCGGACGTTGTCAGGGATACCCTGTGATAATGAAGTCAACGATCGCAATTCGTCATAATTCGGGAGAAATAAAACAAACAGTTAGGAGATATTCGACAGCGCGGTCAGGGTTGTTGAATGCAGCGCGCATAGCCGCTTCGATCTGACTTCTCTCAAAACCCATAGCTTCCATGTTTGCAATAGCCTCGGCGCGCTGGGATCCCATAGCAAGGCCCGAAGGCTCCTCGGACTGAGCACCAGAAACATCGGCAGAGCGTTGAGGAGTAGGTGTCGCGGGCACAGCAGCCTGGTGAGATGAAGACTGTGCAGGAGCAGCTGGGACGGCGGGAGTGTTGGCAACAAATTGGGCGGGCGTGGCCGGAGGAGCACTGGATTCGGCCTTGGGCTCGGGCTTGGGCTTGGGCTATCATGAGCTGTCAGTATGCAGACTTCTGTTATGAAGTCGGCATTGCATACCTTGTTCACCATGCAGACTACAAATCCCTTCTCCTCGATGTTGTAGGAGCCAACAGTCTCTTCATCCTTCAGAATCTTGCCTTGGCATAACGTCAGCGGGCCGTGTAGTGCAGCATGAGAGGAGATAGTAAATACCGGAGTAAATGAGCTTCTGTAGCTTGGGCTCCCATCCCTTCTCGGCCGAGATCTTCTCCTTGACAGCAGAGATCTTTCAAGAGTGTCAGCTGGCTGAATCGTTTGCGCCAACAGCTACAGGCATCAACGCGGGGCAGACATACCAGTTCAGAAGGCTCGACCTCGAGCGTAAACTTTTGCTGCTTAAGATCCTACGACGCATCAAGTTAATTTCCGAGGACTAAAAGATAAGCACGACGTGATGAGCTCAATGGGATTGGCCCAGAGGCAGCGGCGCACGTATTCAAGACGCACCTTGAATGTGACCTTCATGATGGGCGAAGAGTCTGCCGCTATTGAGGTGGGGAGGTGGGAGGCAAACTGCGACTGGATTCGGATGGAGTCGTCTCGATCGGTCCGGGCTCGGGAGAAGAGTCGTGACGATGTGTCGAGAGCGAGCGGGTGATGAGAAAAGGAGAATTTCGGAGACGAAGAGTTAGAGTGAAAGGAAATAAATTCGTCGAGGTCTGTGAGATTAGTGTTGGAGAGAGGAAAGCTACTCTACAACCTGGACGAGGGTAGATTGACGTTTGGCTGAGGGAAGAGGTGGGGCATGAGCCTGTGAGTTGGAGGGCTCTTCGCTGCTCGAGCAATGGATGCTATACCAAGAATAGCTTAGTGCCTCTTTGTCAGCCACTCCAGGCTACCAAATGACCGGAAGGTGCGCGTCCTTCTGCCTGAGTGAGAATCATGAACAGTAAGGTGCATACTAACCGACCTCAGGTAGGTTTGCATGGATTCAATCTCCTAACTTATAGCTTCAGTTCCAAGCAGTAGCGTAGTGTGCAAAGGTCGAACAACCTTCCGTTAAATACCTAGGGTATGTGAATCTGTCCTCTTTACCTAATGCAGTGCACTATCGTCTCTGGGAGATGTGTTAAGAAATTCACCTGAGTGTATTCTGTATGGAGGAAACCAAATCATGAGGCGGACGTTAAAATACTTACCAATAGACCAACACTTACATATGAACTTACAACATACAGCTTCTAAAGCTTCAATGTTGTCAGAGCTACGGGGTTATCACTGGACTTAAAACAGTACCTATTGGACCCTCGTGCCACACGTTGAATACCTTGGTAGTAAAACCATTCAATTAGAGATCTCCAGCACAGTGACCTTGTCCACGTGGTGATCTAAGCCATCTAGATTTTGTCCGAGACAGGCTCGTACTGCATAAGTGTCACTCGAGGCGTCAAGGCTTGTTCTTTTTCTGCAAATGTCTAAGAGAGTTTCAAGCACGACAACTTTGAATGTCTTCGTCCCTCAACTATCGTGGCTTGGAGATGATGTTCTCGATAAATGACCACCAGCCGTCGTGAAAGAAACTCCACCAAAGGGCCCTCACCAGCGAATAAACCTAGATTTGTTCGATTTGACTTGTTTTATATTGCTTTTTTGTTTTCTATCCTTTTATTCTACACTACAGTTCATTGTCATCCATCCCAGCGCCTCAAGCGCAGAGGGTCAAGTCATAAAAGCGCCTCGCTGTTTTCCCTTGGTATAGGTACATGTTACAGTAATCCTGCCCAACCCATCCGCGGAACTCTTTGTTTACCGTCTGGTGATGTCTGGAAAGATATCAAAGAAAAGATATAAGAAAATGGAGTCTGTCCATGTCATAGTCGCCCGCTGAGTTCACATATCCTCCCACTCATCTTTTATCGTTACATGTCACTTATCCAAAGTGATGATCGTTAATTCTTTTCTCCATCGGCATCGTTGTCGAGTTTCGACTTGCGGTTGTTATAGTCTGACCAACTTGATCGAGCACCCGCACCCATCACCCACTCAGGGATGGGAGGAGTGAATGGTCGGTCGGTCGACATTTGTGAGTCTGTTTCTGACTCTTGCTCCTCTCGAATGCTCTCATGCTCATCTCGATGATTAAGAGGGCTGGGGCCCACAGTTAAAGAGTTAGAACGCAGAGAACGCACGCTCTGGCGGTGTGAGATGACCTGTCCAGCATTGGGCGAGGCCAAGACAACAGTACCAGGTGTAGCCATCGGGGGAGGCGTGGGCGAGTCGGATCGGAAGAGCGGGTGAATATGAGACTCGCTCAATGATGGCTCAGGTAGGTCGCTCAGTGACTGTTGAGAGTTCATGTGTTCGCGTTTGATAGTCACTGGGCTGAAGCTTCGGCTTCGCGTACGGATCCTGGGGGGCTCGAGAGGCATGTCGTTGTTTGGAGTCGAGGTCCTGCTCGGTGAGGGGCTGCCAGGAATTGTCTCAAGAAAGTGGCTTTGGGTCTGCGGAGGAGGGGTTGTCGCTTCCATGACCACCTGACGGTTGTGTGTGTCGACAGATGATGTATCCCAAGTGTCAAAGGCATCCTCACTGGACTGGTATATGGTCGAGTCGGTAGAAATGGGCCGACGGAACTCACTTGATGAGACGTGGCTCCTGACCTTGGCAGACCGGATAGCATTTGAGAGTTGAACCTTGATAGAAGTCGCCGTACCAGACCTTGAACGGCCCCGGATAGACGAGTTGGGTGTTCGAGAATCCATGGAATTCATCCTTCGAGGGTCACGGTCTGAAGTTGTGTGACTATAAGGAATCGACTTGACGGATGTCTTGGACCGGAACGATGGCAAGGCTCGATCTTCCTCAAGTGTGTGTAGTGAATGAGCCTTCTGGTCATTCTGCCGCGTGAGAAGGAAATGAACAGACAAGAAGCCAGTCTGAAGAAGGAAGCACAACACAAGAGCAGCTGACAAGCCGGCGAGAAGGCTGCTCTTGCTTGTATGCAGGAGCTCATCCTCGTTCTCAAGCTTTGATTTGCTAAATTGAATGAGAGTGGCCACTGTTGAAACAGTAGCAAAGAGTATTGCCAAAACACAAGCGCCAAAGTCAACACCAAGACATCGTGTTGACCATCGACGGAAAGAAATTGAAGCATATGCTGATAGAAACCACCCGAGGATAACAAGGGTTACAACCTCGAGGGCGACAGAGACTTGAGAAAGTGTTCGACCACTTGATTCTTTGGGAGTATGAACTGTGAGGACAATAAGAACTGCCATCACAGCCACTGTTGCCAGTAGAGCTAAAGAGCCCAGCAGAATTGATAGTGTCCGTCGCATTGTTTCTGAGTTGGCCAGGACGAAGTTGCGTGGTTGTCTTGCAAAGCCCCAGTATGATGACTGGCAAGAGGCTAACCTCGAACTAAGCGTTCGTTGGTCTTCGTAAATCGTTACCAACGTAAATTTGTTTCTCGTAATGTTTGTAATGTTGAGTGATACCGCATAATCTGGCCTAGATTATGCTTCGTCGACGTGGATCAATAGAGCGAGGTCGACGATAGTTGTTGAGACAGAAGCGGTATGTTTTTGGATGAAACCAATTTGTCAACGGAAGACTCAGATACCCAAATACAGTTGTTGATAGTCGATAATTGTCGGATATCTTGTTGTTGATGTTCAGGTCGTGGCTCTGTGGTAGTTATAAGTCGATCCAAACCACCACACCAAGCCAACACGATAGGTTAATGAAAGAATGTAAGTTGTATAAAATCGGGTCCAAATGAGTGTAGTACTCTGGGTGGAATAAATTGCAATTGTTTATGTTTTGCAATAATTAGCCAAAGCAACGAAGCAGCAGTCACGAGGCCTCGGTATAAGTTCAAGGATGAATGATATTGAAACGAGCGGGTGAAGACCTGAAGGTGGGAAAGAAAACAAGAAGAGAAACAGGCAGAGGCCAAGGATAAAAGTAAAGATAAAATGAACTTGTGGAGGCCGACTTTATTTTGGGTGTGGGATGGATCATGGATGGGAGTGGGAGTGGAAGAAGCGGATAGTCTAAGCCAGCCAGCACAGGCACTTACTCACACGATGGAAAAAGCAAGCAGAGAATGATCCTGACGTGACGTGCGCTTTTCCTCTGGGCGAGCGAGTGGGCTATGGCTACAAGTTACGGGCTGTGTTGCGTGTCTCTAGCAAAAGTTGGCCCTAGACAGGGGTGTCACGAACCCCCTAGCCCTTGTCGACTCTCTTACAAGTTGCGACTCTCAGACACGGTACACCCGTGAGAAGAGCACCTTCGTTTCCTGCCCTGCTGCCCTGCTCTGTACTGTCCTGTTTGGTTGTTGGTCAGGTCTACCTGAGGGAGGGGGAACGTCTTGAACAAGGATCCCTTCCCCTCAACGATTTCCGAAGGGTGTGCGATGTGAGATGCGAGCTTGTGAAAGAGGCTGATCTTTCTATGCAAGTCATGGAGCTGAGCCGGCTTATTGCTGACTTTCCTTCCTTCCTTCGATTTCTTTCACTGTTCCAAGTACAAACCAAAACCCATAGCCCTGAACCTAATGATGGAGTAGGTGGTGGAGAAGAATTTCCTATGTGTGAGTGGGTAAACAACGGTTTGTGTTAGAGATAAGTTGAATGTCCGGATGAAGTGAAGTCAGTTTTTACATTTGTTTCTTTATTAATTGTAGAGCCGCCCATGAAAACCTCATATCGTGGAGATTGTGTCTTGTTGAAAGTCTGTATTCTCTAGGAGAGGTTATTGGGATGGGTTGATTGGTTCCACTCTGTCAGTGTCTCTTCTCTCGGCTTCAACGGTTAGCAACATCCAACGGCTTCCAAAACTCAAACTCCAAAACAGGCATGGATCGCTTAGCTTAGTTAGCCCAAGAGAAGGGAGGGAAAGAAAAAACTCAAGCCCTCAAGCCCTATCCCTCTTGGCTAGTATAATAGAGGCCTAGTGAGTCGAACGAAACCTCTGTCTTCCCCACTACCTCCACGAAACCACGCAACCATGCAGTAAAGAAGCCCTCTTTTCATCAAACTACTGACGCCGTCATTGGACGCGGGTCTTCGGGTACCTGACTCTAGCCTCGTTAACGTTAGATTCATCGATCTAATGCCAACAATTAAATTCTCTGAGTTCTGAGACCAGGTTTGTTATTTGTTGACATGACGTTGCGTCGCATCGCGAATCGAACTGAACTGGCAAGAGATAAAATCCCTAGTTAGCAACGGAGCCTATTCACTTTGGGAACAAATTATTAATGGATGGTACTATAGGCGTAAACTGGGAATTCTCGTCGTCGCCATCATAATCGAGTGATCCACCCAACATCATCAATGGCAGGCCATGCGGAGCACAAATTGCATTGTACATAGATACGAACGAGGGATTCCCTTGTCTCACCATAGCTGTCATATGCTGCTGAACTGAATTGTCAGATTAGATTGGCTGTCCGAGCCAAAAACGAAGGAGGTCAGCAAGCAGCTAAATAATATTTAGGGACTCGCAGCAAATACCGACAACGGATCCATGCCACAAAAGCACGTCCATCCTAGATCCCGGTACTGTTTCATCTTGCTCTCCTTATGTACTAGTTCCCCATACATATTTTAGTCGACCATTTGGAAAAGGCCCTCCTTGATCCCCGAGAGTTAAAGAAAAAAAACGTGGCAGACAGCAGACAGCAAGCTTGATGCCAGAGTCCACTTCTACACCGAACTTTCAGATGTATCGTACATACGTCCAAGGTGCAGCTGCAGGCGTTCGCTGCTGGTACCCAACTGAGATATGATATTAACTGACAGACCCGTAACGCTTGGCTAAGTGGCTGGCTCATGCACAGCAATCCTGTCAGCAGAAGAAAATGACGCTTTGAATTGAAGGGTAATGCCCGAAAACCCAAAGAAATGAGAGAGAAAAAAGCACAGAGAGTTGAAGAAACAACACGTGCCTGTTCAGTCGCTCTGAACCACCAGATGCTGCCCTGATGATTATGCGCGTCTCACAACGAATGGGCTGTTGCTGGTTGCTATCTCGCAACCGCCTGATGAGACACTTTGACCACTCACTCACACACTCTCTCCCTTGCTTTCAAAGGTGCGTCCATCTTTGTCTCTGATAGAGGTAGACCCTGAAAATGCCCTCTGAGGTCATCGTTCTTTATTCAATCAGCGCTTGGCCTTGGGGCCTTTGTTGTCTCCTATTGTTTGTTGTTTCGCAGAGGCAACTACCCCTCCATCATGTTATTAAACCTCCGAGCTAAGCTGTTTTGATTTGTTAACTCTGACCTTGCCTTAGTTCCGTTGTTTGGCTTCGGGCATGTTACGTCTCCCAGCCCTTGACTATTGTTCCCATGTTCATAGATACTACCTCGCGTACTTGTTTGCGACATCAAGCCGTTAGAAACATAAAAATCGCTCAGGAGATAGCTTCTCGGTCTATTTCTCAAAATGATAACTCCAATTACAAAAGAACCGTGTCTGAGTGCCGACGAAGTCGATGTCCCGTCCCCGCCCTGAAATCTCCGGGCAGCTGTACTACGCGTCCAGAGTCTTGGCTTGACTTGAGTTTCTCAGCCTTGTTCTGCATTTAGCGGACCCTCCCTCATTAGACATTGTGAACTAACCTCAACTCTTCTAGTAGCCCGGATTTACCGAACCCTTTTTCGCTATGACCATTTCGAATGTGTTAACTTGCTATTAGCTTGACGTCTTTTCGTCTGTTCGTCAAATAGACCAATTCACCTGCAAGCAACGTGCTCTCGAAACAGGATCGACATCTTGTATGTAGCTCCTATGTATGACGAGAATATCGGAGCAGGGCAACCCTTGTCGCGGTATTTCCGGGGAGATCTCTACAGGGCCTACCTACGGAGATGACTGGCGATCGCGGATCATTTGTTTTCTTCTTTTTTTCATATTGGGGTGCCCCTTCATTAGAGTTTCGCGTCAGCAATCTTTCGAAAGCACAGTATCCAATAGTTTGTGGCTTATGGCTAAGGTTTCTACACGAGTTGAAGTCAGATGCCTTGTATGGAGACCCTTTGTTCTGCAGGCCTCTAGTACAGACAATCTAGATTGGACAGTTCAGGCCTGAGAACTGGCCTGGCCGTTAATCACTCGCTTACTGGCCCCGCATTGCATGAGGATTCAGTACTCAGTTAGATAACTACTGCTAATAATAGGTAGGCTGCGGCTGTGAAATCAACACGTCTTGCTCTGTACACTCACATTTCATGCCATTATGTTGGACCCGACTGCATGCACCCGCAAAGCACCGCCTTGCTAGCCAATCTGATGCATGCATTATCGGGGTTCGCAACGAACCGCCATTACCAGATTATGTCCTTTCGATGCCTTAATCTAACTATGCTATCGTCTCTAGTCACTCAAATGTCCTACTAAATACAGGCACAGTCATTTCTGAGACTCTTCAATTGATCTAGACTGCTACGCCCGCAGACTATCATTCGATACGACCCAGGCTGAGAGCTCTGGACCTGTTAGTTGTAAACTCTGAGGTGGCTTGCTCAAAGCCACGTAGCTCGGCCTATCGGTTGTCTATTCTAGGAAATGCGAACGTTGGATTAGTTAGCTTGAGAGTTGTCCGAACTGAACTGAATTGAACTGTCTCGGGCCTTTTGGATATCGTACATGCAGATGCGTACACAGCTACTGTACGCACATACGCTGTGCAATTCGATATCCGCAGGTCTCAATTGATCCCGTAGCTCATGATGTCTGCTGGACAAGGCATGCCTGTCATTATCGTGACGTGCTCGTACCTCGGGCCGTGGCGAACGCATTTACTGTATAATATTCGCCATATGCCACTCCTCACTTGGATCACCAGTTCGCCTTTGCGTCAAGTTTGCGTCTAACGGCGCCCGTCTTCATGCCGCTTGCCCGTCTTGAACGCACGGTTGGTTCTCGTCCTTGCTACATAGGCAGTTCTCTTTCCAATCGGCTTTTTCAGCGATATCAGACCATCTGGACACTAGTAAAGCTTTCGATGAAACTCGACAGATGTCCAGACCGTTTTTCTGCCAGACTAGGGAAAGTTCATCTTGGTCTATTGGTTTTGTGCTTGTCTGCCATTAACATGAGTGGCATATGGCAAACAGACCTGAGCCAATGAAGGAGCTTGATATCGCGCGTAACGCTTGCAATTCAACCACAGCATCTGCTGTATAACATTGAGCTTCGTGTCAAGTATCAAACTCCGATTCTATGAAGGACTTTCTTTGGCTTCAAGGCTCAAGTTCTGAAGCACCCGAAGTGAAGAGTATTCAGTAGCTTAGCTCTCGGTGGAAATTATGTTGGCGTCAAACTCCCGCCGTTCGAGCCAACAGATGCTCAAAAGCCCAGATCAGTCAGTAGCTTAATCATTAGTTAGCCTGACAGTACCACAAAAGCGCACCAGCACCAGCACCAGCAACTGGTGCTATTTGTTTATTTACTTGTGTATTATTTATTTATTTGTTTGTTTGTTTTCTAATGTTTTTGTTTACTTTGTGCTCCACCTTAAAGATGCGGGGAGGCTCTATAGTTGATAACTTATGACTTATAAAATTAGCATCCATCTTAAACACGATGACATTCATATGCAGAACATGATTTCGCTTATATGTGGCTGCATCGTCCATCAACGCCATCTTCCAATAGTCGATGGGTACTCGTCAAATAGAGTAAGACGATAACTTGAGCCGCATCATAAGTGAGATATTTTTACGAGTATGGGAAATGAGTGCTTGTGTCAAGTGCCAACTGCATGTGTAAGACTGGCATATGCACACTCCTCGATTAGTTATCAGCTAACTTAGTTGGAGAATTGCGGGCCAACAGTGCACAGCAGTTGTCTTTCATTAAACTTACCAGGGAAGAAATCAAATCATGTCCAATAAACCAGACACTCGATCAATAAGCTATATTCGTGTTGTCAATGATCGATCGAGTACCCCCACAGTCTGGAGATTGACCTGGGCAAGTTACCCTAGATCATGAATCAAGAGATCGTGAATCGACATTACTTTCTTGATATGGAATAGTCAAAAAATAGGTTACTATTGACAGATTTAGTTCTGCCAATGGTATAATCCCAGAGAGTGTTACTACAAATCGTCTTTGCAGAACACGAACTCTGGCTGGGCATCCCGAAAACATCCATTATCACGAGGGACTCACCCAAGTCTCGATAACTCAAGTCAATAGCCCCATTTCCCATTATCCATTGACTAGACTAAAGCGAACTCGTCTAAGTGCTTTAGTATTCATAGACCCCGCTGGGCCCAGGTCGTATCCTGGTATCCACGGGGAATATTTATCTCATTAAGTTGGTAGTGAGACAATATCAGTGAGATTTCGGGGACCGAGAGCGAGACAGACATGTCTCGGCTACCAGTAAAAGACACTAGAACAAAAACTGCTCAACAAAATCATCGGAACAAGTTCATGTTTAGATATCGCTGGCATGGCGACTACTTTGCGAACTGACGAATTCGCTCTCCAGCAAGTGGATATTCGTTACATGTGCATGATCTCCAAATGCATGTTCCACTAGGAACGGTCCTAAGACACATAAAAGGCAGACTATTGAAGAGTATGGTAAAACTGGTCTCATGAGCTGAGTAGGTCATGACGAGGCCTGAATCATGCCTTGGTGTTTTGTATTTTGAGATGTTAGTTTTCCGATGAGACATTCACGTCGATGCCCAATAAAGATTTTCCTGGCCTGGTATTGTTACGAGAGAAGATATATGGGCAAGAATAACATATGACGATGAAGCAAACAAATTCACATATCGCCTGTTGTCCAGTATCCGGGATGCTGTTATCCTGTTTGCTCTGTTTGCTCACCCAATCAACATAAGATACAAAGCCTTTGATTGACCCTATGGAACACGAGAGTCCAATAACCTCATATTTCGTCCAAGATATGGGTGGCCCGAAGCGCTTATTATCATTGTGTTAACTGTATTGACAATCATCCCTTCAGTCTGGCTTTTGCCAAAACACTGAATACCTTGTGTTTACACACATACATGACCAATAAATAAAATATTACCATACTCCACAACCAAACAATCATCTTAGAGGAAATAATTTGAAAGCAAACAAAGTCATGGTGGAGTCAGGAATGCTGTTGATTGATTGTCTAAGACATTACCTTGAATCTGGTGGCTGGGGTCCAACAAGTGTTGACATCATGACTTTACGACTTAGGAAATACTTCTTGAAAGATCCCCAATTCCTCTACCTTCAAATTACAGCAGTATTACATAAGCTCTTTGAAGATGGGAAAGCCTCGCGTTATATACTGGTTTCGTACAGATCTACGACTTCACGATTCGCCGGCTCTCAAGGCTGCCTTGGATCTCGACCCGGCTGTACTTTGGCCTATCTTTACGTGGGATCCGCATTATGTCTATCGTGCGAGAGGAGGCCTCAACAGATGGCAATTCCTGTAAGTGGCTGGACATATATACACTTGATGGATAGTCGTTCTGACAAAGCGTAGCCTGGATTGTCAGAATGACCTTGCTAAATCTATCACGAAAGTGAACCCAAAGTCAAAACTCTTTGTTTCTCAGAGAAGCCCCACAAACTCTGTTTCCGAAGCTCTTCAAGGCATGGAAGGTCACACATCTCGTCTTTGAGAAAGACACAGACAGTTATGGTCGCGAACGAGACAGTGTCATCACCCAGGCAGCCCAAGATGCTGGTGTCGAAGTCATAATCCGCTCTGGCAGAACATTATGGGACAGCGATCAGATAGTCGAGAAACATGGCGGAAAGCCCACAATGTCCATAACCCAGCTCCAGGCCGCAGGAAGTAAGCTTGGTGAAGTCCGGAAACCAATTCCTGCTCCCAAGCATCTCCCTGATCCTGGAGACATGCCCGTTAACTTTGACCAAGATGAACCAGAAACCAAACCAGACTTCAACTCCGAGTTCAGAACCGAGGGGGACAAAGCATATACCAAGATTGCAGGGCCAAATGGCGATTTCGCTATTGAGACAATGGAAGAACTTGGTTTCCCACCTGCCACAACTCCTCACCGTGGAGGAGAAACGCTGGCGTTGAGAGAACTCGATAAGCTAATTGCAGATAAAAAGTACACAGCTACCTTCCAGAAGCCCAAGACCAACCCGGCCCAATTTGAGCCACAAGCGACCACTCTCCTCTCACCCTTTCTGCACTTTGGTGCCCTTTCTGTGCGAGAGTTCTACTGGAGGGTTCGAGAAGTTGTAGATGCATACGGAAAGGAAGCTTCAACCCCTCCCGAAAGTCTCATTGGTCAACTGCTCTTCAGAGACATGTACTTCGCTGCCCAGGCTGCTTTGGGCTATGCCTTCTCGCAGACGGCAAACAATCCATATTGCCGGTTCATTCCCTGGCACTTGCCCTCAAAAAGAGACCCAGAAACAGGACTCATCACTGGAGATCATCACATAGACTCTGAAGAGGCAGAGATCTGGTTTAGAAGATGGAGAGTTGGCATGACTGGGTTCCCCTGGATTGATGCCCTGATGAGGCAGCTGAAGGAGGAGGGGTGGGTTCATCATCTTGGACGTCATGCAGTGGCCTGCTTTCTCACAAGAGGAGGTTGCTATATTGACTGGGAACGAGGCTGCGAAGTCTTCGAAGAGTGGCTTATTGACCACGAGCCAGCCTGTAACGCTGGCAACTGGCAATGGTTGTCCTGTACAGCCTTCTTCTCCCAGTACTTCCGTTGTTATAGCCCGGTTTCCTTCGGGCAGAAATGGGACAGAGAAGGAAACTTCATCCGTCGATATGTTCCCGAGTTGAAGAATATGGATTCCAAGTACATCTACGAACCATGGAAAGCCCCTCTGCCAGACCAGAAGAAGGCAGGTGTCCGTGTAAAGGGAGACGGACTGAACAATGTTGAGGAGGGCACGTATCCAAAGCCAATGTTTGACTTTGCCAAAAGACGTGATGTGTGCATTGCGGCCATGAAGAGTGCGTATCAGGTTGGACTTCATGGAAACGATGGTCAGGCGCTTGATGGGACATGGCGTAAGCTTTTCCCAACTGACCGTGGGGAGATTCAGGGTGATATTGAGAGCGATGATGGAGAGTATGCCGATCATGCAGATGAGGGAGGGTACCGGATAGATAACGAAGCCAAAGAAGAGGGGGAGGGTATAGCATCTATTGAGAAGGAAGATGGTGCAGTGAAGGGCAAGCGAAGTAGCAGACGTGATACCACTGAGAAGACCACAAAGAAGCGGAAGACATAACCTCGATTTTGTAGAGGTTATGGAAGTCTGGCAATCCAAGACTCAATATTGCATAGCCTTGCGTTCTATACTGTACACTCTACGAGAGCTCATATTATTAGAACTTCGCACTGGGGTCTGCTAGCCTCGACCACTCCATTCCCCAGAGATTGTAGTTTCTCTTCAACTCCGCATCTGCCTCCTTAGCTTCTCTCTCAAACTCGACTTCAGCTAATTGTCTGTACACATCATGCTTACCCCTGATAGCAGTTGTGTACATTTCCTGTCGTGCCGTCTCATCCTCACTTGAATTAAGCAGCTGTTCGAGCTCGGCATCCGCTTCTGGGTCGTTCAGTGCCTCAAGTGCTTTCTTCGCCTCACCAACTTTTCCCAGCTTGGTGTAAGACTTTGCGAGACATGTCAGGCATGGCCGCTTCCATTCAAAGACGCCATCGCCGGCGCCATTGACTGCTTGATTCAGTATACCCACGACCGCGTTGTATTCGCCCTTCTCAAACAAATGCTCACCATAGGCTGTAAGCGCATTACAGTCCTTTCCTTCAGCTATGAGCCTCATGAAGCGCTCCTCAATCCCTTTGAACGCCGTTGTTCGCCCCCATGATCCACCGAGCAGAAGCTGCTTTGCTAGGGAGACGGTAGCAGGATTATAGTGTGATTCTGATGCTGCAGACCACATCGCCATTGAGAAATTTCTCGCCCTCCCAATTAACCAAAGCAAGCACGCCATCTCATGGGAAATCTCAACTGGAATGTTGTTTTCTGGACACAGTTTGTCAGTTGGCCCATGTAGACTCTACCGCCAGAAACTTACCTTTGAGGCTGACACGTTGAGGATGTGCTCCTCTGCTGATGGCATTTGCAAACTTGGATGCATACTCATAATATTCCTCGGGCTTGAGAGTACCAATTGCATTTCCTGATGCTCGCATGCCCTGTTCGAAATCTCTAGGTGAAATTTGATTAATATCGAAACCAGCTCGTGCGTCAGCCTGTGCCCTGGGATGAGCCTGGACAAGTTTGGGGGCTCTGGGAGGTGGACGGAGAGGTTTTTTCGCGCCTCGAGGAGCAGTGTATGAGCGAGTTTGATGCCATTTGGAACTGACTGTCTGTATAGTACTCACAACATGGCAGTTACATGTGAGTGGTGATGGTGGTGCAGAGCCGGTACGCAACAATTGTTGCATGCTACTGAGTTTCACATGCCGAGATACTGCCGCCATGTTGAATAATTCAATACCGCTCTAATAATCAAAATACAGGGATGCTTTGGTTATATAATGCTGTCCAAGGTCTTTGAGGTTGGATAGAAAGTCAATCTGAGCAGCCACAGCTTAAATGAGCGGGGCCACGCCTCAGGTACTCCACCAATCATAACTCTGCGCAAGCATTAGACGTCGAAAAAACCAATCTCAGTCTAAATTTTTCCATACAGGTTCAAGAGCATCATCAACAACTATTAACAACCAAATCCAGCTCACGTAGCCAATTCCATACTCTAGAATCTGAGATTAAGGTCTCGGAATACTGCAGTACCTTTTTCACTTCTATCTCGTTTCCTGCGGCCTGAAATCATCAGCATCTTGAGTTAGTTTTCTCTGGCCTGTTCTTGCAGACTAATCCGAAGCTGCTTGTCAGCTATCAACACTCAACAATGGCACCTCAAACACGCAAGAGAAACTACAACCAGACCACCACAAAGGATACTCCTGTGGAGACAACGACACCAGAAGAAAAGCGCAAGCTGCCTGTGAGAGCCAAGGACGGTGACTCCAGCGATGGTGTGAAGTCAACTTCAACAGAGCCAAAGGCCACCAAAGTGGTTTTTGGAGACGATGACGATGATCTCCCAGTGCCTGCTCCGAAGGAGATCTTAAAACCTGCTGCGCCAGTAGTGGAGGAGGAAGAGGAAGAGGACAGCGATGACGAGGCTCCCGAGGCAGTCTCAACTTCCAAGGTTGCGTCTGATATGAAGAAGTCCAACCAAGCAGCCCAGAAAGCAGCCCAAGAGTAAGTCTCATAAGATGTCTTTCCTTAATCTGGAAGTATTGCTAAAACATGAATAGACAAGCTGCTGCACAGAAACGCAAGCGAAGGGAAAGGGATGACTTCTTCAAGCAGCAAGCTCAAGAGCGCAAGAAGTTGGAGGAGGCGGAAGAGGCTAAGGAAGAGGCAGAAGCTTCTACTGAATATGATGAGACCGCTCAGTCTCTTATACAACGCAGTAGGACAGAGAAAGTACCCAACCTGTTGCCTGCCGAGTTTTTGACAGACTCGTCGAGCGAAGACGAGGGGGAGGGAATGGATGACCAACTAGAGGGGCGCCCAAGGAAACGACGTGTTGCTACTGTTGAGCGAAGCCTTGCTCGTCAAGACAGGGGACCTAAAGATGAGCGGGTTGGCTCAACAGTCTACCGCGTTGCGAAGAAGACGGATGAGAGGATGGTTCCTAAGCTCAAGAAATACGCAAAGAGCTCGAAGGATCTACTCTTGAAGAGAAATCGGGGCGCCACGAAGCAACGGTCTGGCTTCTTTGTCAAGTAGAGTGATGAAGTCCCAGCACTTTATTAATGTCAGATTGATACCATAACTAGCCACATATTGCAGGAGCCACAACAATACCGTAATCACCCACTGGGTAATAGCAAACCAGTCACTGTGTATTCTTCTCCTCTTCGCAGTAGTTCATAAGTGTACGTCGGTTTTTCATGCAAGCTGGATAGTCGATGGCCGTGTTTCTCAAGTGCCGGTGATCCACCAGACAGACACCCAACGTTGCAACCATATCTGCATCTGAAAAGCAGTTAGTTCGGGGATTGTACTATCCGAAGTATCGCTAACAGTTTTTGTCACAAAATCCAACCCAACCCAATAAATCAAGTAATGCATCTGCCTCGAAGGGTCGAATACCCTGGACCTTGACCAAAATGCGAGACAGTTTCTGCAGGCTGAAGCTGGGGCCGCATAGAAACCAAATCATTCATTAAACTCTAACGTGTGGGCACTCCATAAGCTTGGCCGATATGGTAGAGATTCATGCTACGTAGTACCTAGAAAGCCGGGCTTTTTAATCGACGCTTGGTGGAAATATCTGGGCTGTTATTACCCACTGTTGTTGCTGCTGCCCGATTTGTGTCAAGGGACGACGAGTATTTGGATCATCAAGCGAGATCATGGATGGGTACGCACACGAGATACTACATTACTATCGGCAATGTCACAATGGATATCCACCTGGGCTGCTATAACAGAGCAGTTGCAGCAAGGGTGTCGATACTAACTCAGCTCAAGCCACCAGAACTTAATAACACTCCAGAGTTGAATAGATACAGTAGAATGAGGCGAGACGATCATCGGAAGCTTTTAACGAACCAGGCACCACAGCATCTCCCGTCATCCGAACCTAGTACCTGGCGAGTGGGCTGCATCTCAGACATTGAAGGAAGCAAAGGATTCGATCAACTACCTGAACTGCAGCAAATGAGTTGACTCCCCGCATCAAAGAATGAGTGGAGTGGATATCTCAGTGGAAACGCCACGCCCGACCGAAACGCTCCAGACACTTTGTTTAGAAGCCCTGATCCCTGTCTTCTTTCCAGAGTTGGGAGATTCGCTTTCAAGTAGCGTCCCTGCCGGGGAAGAAGGGATGAAACGTTAAAGGTCAGAAACATATGGTAATCGCCAGTCTTGAGTTTCGACAATGACGATGAGTGATGAGAGTTAAAAACCGCATTGGATTGGATGTTACATGGAGTGTGATTTGCTGCTTTGAGCTTGTACGATATGGCATCATAGGCATATTCCTTCCTTCTCACCCGTCAGCTTGTGCCGAGACTGAGCTGCAGGTCCTGTACCTGGTCACTCGCTTCTCGCTTCCGAGGCACGTTAGCGGTATGTACGGTACGGTCCCACGGAAGAAACATCTGATGCGTCGAATCAATAGTTTCAAGGTCCCTGTAGTGCGAGCATATAATATAGCAGATATAACCTCTGCGGCCCTGCTAAATAGTCCTGAGTCTCCCTAGACGAAGCAACGCTGACGAGTGCAATACAACGTAGAACATTACGCTTCGCCTAAAAGGCGAGTGAAAACAGGGCGGGTTTTGAAACATAAATATCTGCATTTCTCAATGATCACGACTGATCTAGAGTTTTGCTTCTGAAACATGGACTGGCCCTATGGCCGTGCATGAATTTAGTGATTTGCAGCCAAGGATCACAATATACATATTTATGTACCGTCCGTGAACAATCAAGATTGATTCCTCTGGCGTGTGTCTGTCTGGTCAGTCGTCAGCACTGAGCAGTCAGCAATGTCTGATTACGGGAGATCGACGCAAGTTATTTCTGCCCTGACTCGTGTCTCAGCTCAAGGCCAGTTAGAAGCTCAAATGAGTCAGGCTAGGTTGTTTATGGAATAACCCCTGGAAGAGAGCACAGCAAGCAGTTAGCCACGTGGGAGAAACGTGACAGTAACTGTCAGTAGGACAGCCAACGCATGCAACAAGTTTCCTAGTTCAAGCTGCCAAGAACTAAAGTAGGTAACCAGAGATGCTGGCTGGAGATGGAAAAATGTGGAAGCCATCACGGCCAACAGGAAGAAAATTCATTCAAGATGCCTACCTACTGTGCCTACCTACTAAGGCAAACAAAGAAACACATGCAGAGAGTTGTCACTGTCACCGACCGTGGCCGTCTGGACCTGGCCACGGCCATGACCATGACCATGTCTGCATAGGTACATACATACACTACGCAACGGCAAAAGCAAATGTTATCCGCAAATCGAGGTTACAGTGCGGGAGGGCAGGATCAAGGCTCAAGGAACAGCCGAGCAGTCGAAGGGCCCTCTGACTACGATTTACGATTTGCTCTGGGGACTACGCTACTCAAGCCACAAAGAGAGACCGGCAGGCCGCTACGCTACGGGCACAGGTAGAAGGGTCCGTGCGATTTCCCATTCTCAATGCCAAGCAGCTATCAGAGGGATCATGAGTCGTTAGAGAACGATCTGTGGCGTTTTAGTTGGATCCAGACGAGGAGGTTGCCCGACTTGCAAATTCTGGAAAGACGAGTGTGCAAGGGGTCCTGCTGTGATAGCTTTGTTGTTCTTAGATTTATCGCTATGTTGATATGATATTGCCGCAGGAGCATTGACCAATGTTGTCTAGAAATCAACCCATCCCAATATTAACGGTGAGCTAATTATTATTTTATGCCAGATGTCGGGCTAGCATGGTCCTCCCAGCTTGTCTTGACGGACCCTCTGGCGGGTCCTTGATAGCTTCTTCTGGACGCACACTTGCTGTGATATAACTAAGTTATAACAGCTGCAGAATGTATATTTGCAGGGCAGCCAAGACCAGGCCTTTCGCGTTATGTATGTGTGCGGGGGCAAAGGAGATAACCGTTCGGCTGGGTTGAGCCCAGGCTCTGCTGATGGTCTTACAGTGAATCAGTTGCATCGTGGTTAACTACAAGAGCGTCACTCTGAGTCAACTTCAGCTGCAAAGGATGGGTGCCGCAACCCAAGGGTCCAGCCCGTCCCCTCCCCCCCCTCACAAGAACCTGTGACAGTAAATTCACGTCTGCATGTTCCAGTTGGCTGTCGCACCGACGCTGTTGCCCTCACTTAGCGGATAGAACATTCGTTGGAAGCACCTTGGAAGCGCGCTAACCTAGACACCCATCTGCAAGCCAAAGTGCTATGACGCTGTCATCCCATCTCCAGACCAGACCGCTACTGTATGTATGCATCGCATATAATGCAGAGAATAGGATGTTTTTTTTTTCTAAATAGATCTTGTGTGGTTGACACAAACACAAACGTATGTCAAGTTTGGCATGCTATCTCCGGTTAACCCCCTGTTGGTGATCATCTGCCTCTCCATAGACAACAGGCGAGATCAACCTGTGCCGGGTATTACAAGCTTGGCAACTGGGGAAGTGATATGGATGTTCGTATTTTAGCAACCGAGATCGCAGGTGCAAGACCCGAGAGAATAGTAGTTGAGATAACGATCCCCCTAGGTTGTATCATATCATCAAGCATTGACCAGAAGAGATGCTCGCGACGAAGTGAGGCTTTCCCCTATC
The DNA here is from genome assembly GCA_013184415.1 of Fusarium concolor. Classification (NCBI taxonomy): domain Eukaryota; kingdom Fungi; phylum Ascomycota; class Sordariomycetes; order Hypocreales; family Nectriaceae; genus Fusarium; species Fusarium concolor. Next base: position 35,824 of record JABCJY010000572.1, read on the forward strand.
TAGATGTCAACGTGGGAAGCGGAGAGGATGGCCATTGATGGCGCCATGTTCCTTTGCGGATCAAGGTTAGGGGTTCGTTCTGATGTGCTTGGAGCAGGGGAGATTCCATCACCACACTTGATTGGGTTGAGCCACGCACGCTCTTTCAGTCGTTGTTTCATGCAGTGTAACAACGCAGTATGTACCTATTGTTTGTTGTTATTGTTGCGAACGTCCACAGACAAATGACTACAAATTAATGAGGCTCTTTGACTCGTGGCATCTTGCTATGTGTAATCTGCAAGGCACCTCACACTAAAAAAACTGTTCAAAAAACCACACTATGTCTTCCTTCGACACCAGGGTTGGGGCTTCCTCCCAGACACAAGACAAATACTGCAGGCACTTATCCGCCGCGGAGGGATGCCGGACAGCCCCCGTCCAATCATTGATTCAAACTCAGACCCTCAACAAGGACACCCCGACGAAGAACAGCCAGGGGCCCCTCGAACGCTATCGAGGTTAATTGACAGAAGGGCGATGTCTCTGGGACAACCGATGGATGCTCTTAACGTCAACGCTTCGAGACAAGCTCTTCTTAGATCAGATCCAGAGAGATGCTTCTCTCCCTTCTCTGTGACGTTTGTGGCGGTCTTGTACTGTAACAGCCTCAGCGGGGATTGCAGTTCTGGGCCTTTACTAGAAGCTCAGCCGTTGTAGCCACCAACAGCCAGTCAGACACAGTGACAGTCACTCACCCACGTTTCTTGTGCGTCTCGGAATGTGTGCGTTTCAGAGTAGAAACGAACTTGCCCGTTACCAAGAAATAGGTTATCCCCTGAAACACCCACAGAACAAGACATGCTTCTTTTGTTTTGTTCTGTCATGTTTGTCCACTTTTCCCCATCTCGCAATTGTGTCTCAGCTGGGCTGGCTGCACCAGCTCAGATTTCGTGACAATCAACTTTCCGTCTAACTACCCTGTCTCAGATACATTGTTACCATCATCGCATGTGGCTGCATTCCGAATCAGTTGAAGAGCGACGTTGGCAAAATCTTGCAGGGGTGCAACGAACCTGAGGGGTTTATGGTGACCTCTGAGGACCCTTGTTTGACTGTACTGTACAGTGTGGATCATATCAAATTCGTTTCCTACGTCCCTGATTCTGTCAGTTGGATACGCAGGTAGGTAGGCAAGCTTCAATATTTCAGGTGTGGTTTGGCCAGCCTTGCTCCCAAAAGTTAAAAACTATTACACACCTATTCTTAGTACGCCTCGTCATTGCGATGGATAGTTGCTAGACAAATGTTTCAGGCTACACTACCTCCAGGAACTCAGTTATCAAGTTCTAATGTGAAAACGGAGAGCTGAGCTTCCGGTATTGAAAATGTCACCCAGATATATTTGCCGTCCCATTCCGAGTTATCACGATCAATGGCGATTTCGATGCATACAGTTTCGAATCCATCGCTAGATACTACTTTACGCACTTGCCGTTTCTTGAATCGTTTCCGTCATATTCTGTGGGCGACACGGCACCACGACTTGCCAATGAACGCTGATCATCGTTGGGCCGCATCACCTGCAACCTGGCTCGCACGGCCTTTGGTGAAGCGGAGATAATCGTTTGTAGTCCAGTAGATGCTTGTTTTTTTTTTTTTTTACGGCAACAGCGCGCATATGGACTGTCTCGTGGTACGTTGGTCGATGAAGATATTCGTGTGTGGGGAAATAAGTGAGACAGCATACAACTTAGTACCTGGCAAGCAGGCATACTGCTCGTGCGCGTGTCCTCCTGACTTACACCATCATGATGTTAGACTCGAAGCCGCTTCCCGGCGATGATCTTCAACTTGACAAAGCCACGTGAATCAGGTACCGGCCGAGTTGACTTTCAGGGCCCGTCTTGCTCTGTTCTAGCCCGGTGCCACTACGCAGTCAGTGCACCGTCTATCTACATCTACCTGATGGCGTTTGACGGAGCCCCCTTGGGTAGGAGCAGCAAGCGCCTGGGGATGGTGCTTCAAGCCGCCTCGATCTAAAGAGACCTTCCATCAGAACTTCCAGGGGATAACTCAGGGATAGGCACATCAGTGATCCTCCATCAAAAAGAGGCTTCCCTGGAAAGGGCAAGTCGCTCGCTAGCTTGAGGGACCAGAGGCTTGGATAGGAGCTCGAGCCCCGACAGTTCCTTTCTATGGGACCTGGTTGCATTTCCAAAGATGGAAGTCGACTTTGGAATACGATACCTGAAATGCCCTGACGACTTGAGTCAAGAGAATTGATAAGTGGAGTTGCCCTGTAAGGAAGATTGTTCACCTTCCAACAACGCTCGCGATTCCCCGAATATTCGCCCTACCTACACATGCCTTGCTTGATAGATTGCCAGTTCTGGTTGGTCCGCCTCATCGGCAGGCTCCCGTCCATCCATCCTCTCTCTCGGTGGCCATGCAGCTGGGAGCCGAAAAGGGCCCAACCTCTATGTACAGAGTACATGTATGGGACCTAGGACCTGAAAGCTGGAAAGGCCAGGGACAGAAGAGTGTTAGAGATGAAATGCCGGGTAGGCACTTCGGGACAAGACCAACGGGGAATCGTTGCAAGCCTCCAGCTTGGCTTGACGGAGGGATGTGGTGGTGGTGACTTCGGCTCTGAGCGCAGCCCTGGACTGACTTCTAGGATCATCCATGTTAGAAAGCACGAGCCTTTTTTGTGAGGTTGGACAAGGGAGAACCCCTGCACGCTTAATGGGAGATCCACTATCCTCTCCGGCCACCGCGAGACCCTAGTCCCCGGAAGAAGGGGTATAGAAGGGAAGTTGACGGTACTGTACCTAGCGTACTAGCCCAGTCCTTTGGCACTGAATGGCTAGAGAATACTAGCCCAGGCTCTGAAAGGGAGGTCCTCCGTCTCTTATTACCTAGCGGTACCTTGCACCAAATGACTTAGTACCAAGCACCAGAGCCCCGGATAGGTTGGACTGGATTAGGTAGGGCGCCACTCAAGGTTAATGGCCCGGTCGTACGGTGCAAATCAAAATTCTAGGTACCTCTAACCTACCATACACGTCTAACTGCCATTTCCCATTTATTTCTCTTCCGTCTCATATAGCCCACCACGCCCATACTTCCTTCCACTTTGGCTCCTGTTCTTGATGCTCTTGTAATTTCGTTTCTTTTCTCGCTTCAACTCTTTCTCTTCTCTTCCTCCTTTTCTTCCTCCCCCCCTCATCAGGAGTATTCCTCAAAAGCAGCAGAGCAGAGCTGAGCAGACGAACAGACAGTGGGATCGTCTGTCTATTCTACCTAATAAGAAGAAAAGAATCTGCCTATAAGCGAGCGAGCGCAAAACCGACCAGTCTTATCGCCTCAACGACTACAACGGACATCACCGAATTGGCTCTTTGTTCTTCACACCGAAACTCTTCATCTTACGACCGCCCAGAAAGCAAAAGCAATTACACTGTTCAAAAATTGCCGTAGTGAGACGATTGTGACAGCTGTTTCTATTAGTGGAGTAGTGATTCTTGGTCAATTTTCCAAATGTGAGTGACGACCCAGGGTCAGCATCACATCGCGCATCGCTAAAAAAGCAAAAGTAGAAACAACTCAACCCGACCTGTCGCAACTCGCAATCCCTCGCAAGCGAATGCACAAAACGACACGCCAATCCCCTCAGACGAATCCTTTCGCATAATTGTCTCTTCGCCCTTTTCGCCGACAACTATTTCCCCCTCCCTTTGATTGGTCTTGAGTTCGCTCTCACACTCACTGGGTTCTCTATCGACTGCGCTTGGTCATATCTGATTGCCTTTTCACGATCACTGAGCCTCTCTCGATTCGCCACTCTAAAATATCTCGTCTGAACATCGCATGGATTCCCCGCCCATTACTCTTTAAGTTCAGCCGCCCTAGACCAGCAATTCCTGGTGAATCACTCAGAACTGTTCAACTAGTGCTCAACTCGCACCAAATCACCAAAGACACCCTGGAGAAAAGGTGTCGTAATTAAATGTTTCGCCGATTACGCAAAAACCAGGATCACAATACTGTATCAAGCCAAGGACGGGACGAGGACAAGGCGATAGCCACAAACTTACGAGAACTTGGCTTGGTTGGTTCACGTGCATCCAAATCGAGCAGTAGAAGACCCCGAACCGGCACAGACTCCATACCTTTTACAGAGGGGCACTCCATTAAAGCTACATCCCTACGCGGGCAAGACTCGATATCCTCCGCCGGCTCAGTGAGGTCAGGCGTCAGTAACGCTTCGCGTCGAGTTGGCAGCATTGATAACAACGTCATGGCTACCAACGCTGATCGAAGTCGCTCAAGGCGGGAGCGCACATTTGTGGGAAGCGAATGCGCAGTCTGCGAAGAGCCGCTTGAGCACACTCTGCGAGGCGAGCGCATCCTTCAATTCTCCTGCTCACACGTCTCTCATGAGGCCTGCTTCTATGAGTTCATTCGGGAGTTTGAGTCACAATATTGCCCGACATGTGACGCGCCCCTCCATTTGGATACTAGCCGAGGAGGAAATGTAATTGATATTGGTATGTTACTGTACTGGGAAGTTGAAACGAAATACTGACAAGACCACAGAGAAAATCAGCAACATGGTGCGATCGGCTGGCACCGATTCGAGGTCGGCTATGACACCAACACCTACGGCAACCCCGTGGGATAACCAGACAGCCCGAGCTCCAAGTGTCGAAAGTAGTCAGAGACGGCCAATGCAGCAACAGCATGCCGGTGGTCGTGATAGCGTAGCTCGGGGTAGTATGAGGGATAGTCGAGAGGCACCACTATCAGATCGATATGGGCCTTCAAGACATGCTCGCAGTGACAGCGAGGCCACGGGAGTTGCATCATCTGGAGGATATCCTGAGACGACACAAAGCGGACCTGCCAGACGCCATGACTATGACGTTCAGGCAATGGAGACAACACCTGCCAGCCCACGACCAATCACACGCAACCCTATTCCCGCACCGATTGTCACCGTTCGCTCAGAGTTCCCAACACTCAGCCGATCACGCCAACAACAGACACTAACATGCCTGGTTACTGTGGAGGTACCTGACAACAACTGGAGACCAGATCCTGAAGATTTGGGTGCTCCAGCTCCTCAGCCGCCTCCTGCTGCCACTAACCGTGCTGAGGAGGCATATGGCCGCCCACCTTCGCCTGCTCGCAGTGCGCCTCGCTTCTACCCTTATGAATCGACGGAAGTTTTGGAGGAGATGACTGAGAGTCTGCGCAATCGTGTTGATAACTGGCACGGTTTAGACTTTAGCAGGTTAGTGGTGGCGCTGCACTTTCATTAGTGGGCGATCAATCGTTAGCATGGACGATAAGGCTAATAACTTCACAGATTTGGGAAACTGAGGCTCTATGGCACCCTCAGGGTGGGCAAGGATAAAGTCTCATGGCAGGAGTTGGAATGTTTCCTCTTCGCTGAGATGCTCATCTGCGTCAAGGAGAAGAAAATCCCTCAAGCTCAACAATGGGACGAGAACGGCGCCCCACGCAAGACAACTCGATGCACTCTCAAGGGCTCAATTCTCATCAAGAAGCACTTAAACGAGGTGTCAGAGACAGGAAACATGGATGAAAATATCCTAACACTCAACCTTTCAGTTGCCGAATTACCCCAATTCCACCTCCGTTTTGAGAACCGCAACCAAGTGAAGTTGTGGCAGCAAGCTCTTCTTGACCTTAACGCCGTTGAGACGTCTCCTGTACGCAGCCCTGATTACGATCGCGGCGAGTCAGAAACTGATGAGGAACTTGAGTGGCAGCGTTCACGCCCGCAGAGAGTCTCTTCGGTTGCTTCATCCTGGGGTGGTGCAAGGTCAACAACGACTGCGCCTACCGAGTATACTAACTTCCCTAGAAGCCCTGCGATGGCGAAGTCAATTCATGTTCCTATTGACGTCGTCGTCGTTGTACCTATTTCTTCTTCGATGCAGGGTGTCAAAATCAACCTTGTCCGAGATGCCCTCAAGTTCATGGTCAATACACTTGGTGAACGGGATCGCATGGGACTGGTCACATTCGGTTCAGGTGGTGGCGGCGTACCTATTGTTGGCATGACCACGAAGGCCTGGCCTGGCTGGAGCAATATCTTGGGTTCTATCAAGCCTGTTGGTCAAAAGAGCCATCGTGCTGATGTGGTCGAGGGCGCCAACGTCGCTATGGATCTGCTCATGCAAAGAAAGTACAACAATCCCATTGCATCGATCATGCTCATTAGCGATGCCTCCACTTCAGACGCCGATAGTGTTGATTTTGTTGTGTCTCGAGCCGAAGCAGCCAAGATCACCATCCACTCGTTCGGCCTTGGAATGACCCATAAGCCTGATACCATGATAGAATTGTCGACAAGAACAAAGGCTTCCTACACCTACGTTAAGGACTGGATGATGCTTCGAGAATGCCTTGCTGGATGCCTGGGAAGCATGCAGACCTTGTCTCATCAGAACGTTAAACTCAAGCTCAAGCTCCCTGAGGGCTCGCCCGCCAAATTTCATAAGATTAGCGGCGCCCTGCAAATAACGAAGCGAGCTACGGGAAGAGATGCAGAAGCGTCGCTCGGCGACCTTCGATTTGGTGACAAGCGCGATGTTCTTGTTCAATTGGTTATTCTTCCTGATAACACTTCGCAAGAACAGCTTCCTCAAGATCCTTGGGACAACATTGTCTCCGGTCTCGAAGCACTTGGAGGTCCTATGGACAATGATAATGAAAGAACACTCTCTGTTGAAGAGGTTCCCTTGATCCAGGCAGACCTAAGCTGGGGAGATATCCTTCGTGAGGGTACTGTCACACATATGCCTCGACCATCTCTTTTGGCCATCACAATGCTCCCAGTAAGCGGAGGATCCAAGAAGCAGCCATGGCAGAACTCGCCCCCCATTCCTCCTCACCCAAGCATTGTCCAGCGCCGTATGGAGCTTCTTACTTCTGATATGCTGACACGCGCTCTTACTCTGGTAAGCCGTGGCCAGCATGATCGCGCCCACACCCTCTTGAACGAGACTCGATCAATCCTCAAAGGCCTCGGAAAGGGTGGGCTTCCCCCCATCCCTCCTCCCAGCAAGTCCACCCCATCAGCTCCTTCTACTCCCCATCCCGCAAACGACGCCTCGCCAGCTCAATCAACCACTCCCGATCGTAAACGTAGCCCTTCACCTCCTGCCTCGGCAACATCAGGCCCCAACGCCATGCCGTCGCAGCTGGGTCGCAGCCGCTCTAACGATGGCCTAGGACTTGGTGCTGGAATCGACGCCAATACCGTCGCAGCCCTCGATGCTGAACTTGAGAGCAGTCTGGAGTGGATCAACCATCCTGCTGTCTTTAGCCGTGACAGCCGTAAGGCGGTTCTGCAGGCCATTGGCGTCATCAGTTCTCAGCGCGCCTTTACTTACCGCACACCCATCGAGGGATTGTGGGCTTGCCGTGTCAGCGGTGTAAAGAAACTCACAGAGAAGAGCAGAGAGTGGCGTGAAGATGGCGGTGGCGAGGGCGGGATCACAGAAGAGTCCTGAGCTTCTCCCTTCTCCTTGCCAACCATTTCTGTTCATTTCATTTTACCTTCTCAGCCGGAATACCATTTGTTTCTATGTCCGGTCTGACTAATGACCCATCATGACCAAAACACCCGCATGTTCCCACCTTATCTACAGCTGCATTTGTTACTTCTGCTACTTTTTCTACGCTGTTTGTTTCTTCAGTCGTGAAGGGATAGCAGCATTGTTTTTTCGACTTACCTATGAACTTGTTCGATACCCCTGGAATCTACCAACTATCTGGCGCACATTCGACTTTATACTATGCCTGTTTGCTCGCTTCTCATTGTCTTGCATTAGCATTATTGGAACCTCTTGACTCATTGATATCGAGGAAACACAGCTGTACATATGCTCTGCAATACTCCTTTGACGATGTTTCGTGGTTCTCTTTGCTTAGGGAGTGGGATGGAAAATGGGTGAGATGCTCACGTTTTACGCTTGTCGATTAGACTTCTACGGGGTCTCTTGTATGATAGAGTCTTATGTGCCGGACAGTTTTTACTGCCTTTCATGTTGCTTTTTGGGATAGCTGTCCGCCGATGTATGTATATAGCTGCACGGGCGAAGGAACTTTACGATTTCAATGCACGAATCTATTCGATATCGAACTTGCCTTTGTTGGGCTCCTGATTGAATAAGTGACAATCTTTTCTTGATTAAATACATACTCTTACTGAATATTGACAATCAATAGAGAAGCTTAAATCTTGTCGCTGTCTATTAGAATCCGCTTTTCCAACATCATTATCACGTTAGTGGTAGGACATTCATAAATATCATTCCCCAATTAATTGTGATGTCAACTGAGTGGATTAAGTGATCTAAGGAGAGGGCATAGCAAAATCTGCACAAGTTTATTGGGCTCGCATAATTATCATGTGCGCATGTTTTGACTCTCTTATGTGAGAGGATATCTAACCAACCATGACACCGGGTGATCACCTCACATATTGTACCCATTGCCCACTTTATCCTTTTAAGCTTTATCCATTTAGTCCTCATCCCAGTTCTGTAAATATTTGTCAGTCGTGGCATCTTATACGAGTAAGAAGAGAAACATACAGGGTTGGGTCCCGGGGGCTTGGGTCCTCCGGCTTGTCGTGCCACGATGATCTGGTCAACAGACAGAACTGTGCGGGCGGCCTCAGTGGCAAGCTTGATAGCCCATTGCTTGGAGATGAGGAGATCGAGAATACCCTCATCCTTGGCATCGATGGTACCAGTGTTATCGTCGTTCTATATCCCATGTTAGTCATGTTCTCATGATGGAGGAGAGGAAAACAAACTTCGATATCGACACCGATGTCCCATGCGTCACTGTTGGCATGGGCGGCGTAAAGTCGGCTCAGAACCTCGGTGGCATCGAGACCAGCACTCTCGGCAATAGTGCGAGGTACCACTTCGAAGGCCTCGCCAAACTTCTTGATGGCGTACTGGCTAAGACCGGGAGTCTTCTCGCCAAGAGCCTGTATCCTCTCGACCAACTCGACTTCTGTAGCACCGGCACCAGGGACCAATCGAGGGTCACGAGTAATGGCCTTGACAACATTGACACCGTCATCGACAGCACGCTCAATATCATCAAGATGGTTCTGGGTGGCTCCTCGAAGGACCAGGGTGGCTGTTCGGGTAACCTCGTCCTCCTGGCGGAAGACTGTGACTCGGTCACCACCGATCTCGAGCGTCTCGACAACATCGATGCTGCCCATCTCATCGGGCATGGGGGCGCCTAACCGCGCCAAGGGGGTGGCACCGACCACACGGCAGACTCTTCGAAGTTCAAACTTGCTGAGAATTCGGATGCACAGAATGCCATATCGGTTGAGGTAGTGCATAGCCAAGTCGCCTACTCGTTCGCCGCAAACAACAACACGGAGGCCGGAATCGTGAAGCTCCTTGATAGAGGTCTCAAGTTGGGACTCTTCGCCCTTTGTGAAATCCATCATCTCCTTGGCGTTGTGCAGAAGAACAGTGCCCTTGGTCTCAGTCTGGCCGGCATCGATCGGGCAGGTGAAGACACCAACCTTGGCGCGGCTGGCCTTCTTGACCGAACCATCAGGCTCCTTGGGGAAGACCATGCCCTTGACGACCCTGCTCTGCTCAAGGCTTCCACCCATGATCTTGACGACGCGGATGTTGTCGACATTGAAGTTGGCGGGGTTCTTGGGGAGAACATTGAGGACGGCCTCGGCAACAAGGTCAGCCAGGAATGTCTCGTTTCCGCTTTGCTTGCTGGCAATAACGGTACTGATGGCCTTGCTTAGTTCCTCCTGATCCCGCATATCCTCCACCTTATCAACGGCAAGCTCCTCAAGGGTCTCAAGAGCGAACTTCTGAGCCTTCTCGTAACCGATGACAATATCTGATGTCTTCAGGCCCATGCGCAGCAGATCCTCTGCCTTTCGGAGCAGCTCGCCAGCAAGGACGATAACAAGGTTGGTGGCATCACCCATCTCGGCTTCTTGTTGCTGACTGGCCATAACGAGGAGCTTGGCGGCGGGGTGGACAACGTCGAGTTCGCGGAGGATGGTCGCAGCATCAGAGGTAAGGATCATCTTTTGCAGATGGTTGATAACAACCTTGTTGCGGCCATAGGGGCCAAGCGAGGTCTGAACGGTAGAGGCAATTGCTCTGCAGGCGTCGATGTTGCGGAGGACAGCGCCATCTTCAGAGTCGTAGCTATAGAGAAGAAGAAAGAATTGTTAGCCAAGTCCATACAAGTCCATATAGAGACCGTTGTGATCATGAATGCGGGATCCGTAGGGAGACAGACAAAGAGGCGGGGAGCTGCCAGCATAAGGAGGGGAGCAACTCACTTGTTATAGCCTTGCTTGAACAGGCCCGCGTTAGGGGCGTTGGGAATATTGAGCGACATCTTAACTGCCACAGCGCTCTCAGGGCGACGTTTTCAGTTGTGGCGGTATAAAATGTGTCGCTGGAGAGGAAGGTGTCTAGTTTGAAAGTTGAAGTAATGCTTCTGGCGATGGATAGATTTCGCCCACTCGCTGTGTCCCACTACCGTACCCCAAGTCAGAAAAACTTCCACGTCGTGGGTGGTTGATTTAGTGGGTAGGTACGTACCTGGCTGCCTGGACCGCCTTGAAGCTCGCCTGTGATATTCCACCAAGAAATGATTAATGGCTGCCTGTTGAATCAGAGTGACCGCTTAGATTAACTATAGATACCTAGATAGGAGGTACATGATGAAAAAGACGGCCTTTCTTCCCAGTTTCTAGAGTTAAGTATCAGCTTCACCATTGTTGAATATGTAGCCTTATGAAGACAATGAGAGGTCCTTTTACCCAATCATATGCTACTGGCGCCACAATCCCCTGAGCGGTCAGTTCAGCCTTGCATTCCGTTGTGGCTGAGAAAATACCTAGGTACCCGCGAAGCAACACACCACCACTACCTAAAGTTCCTCCCCTAGCGACAGGCATTCATTTCGTGATTGACACCGTAACTCAAACAAACATATTTTTGTTGATACCCACGGCCAATTGCGCTACTTCGCTCGGCCTTGTGATGAGATGTCTTTTATTTTTGGTTGCTAATTGATCAATTTCACAAATATTCATCAATTACAAAAGAGATACAAATGGGCACGGCCGTCAATGATCCATAACCTCGCTCACACTCTAAAGGTCCCTACGTACCTTAGGTAGTGGTTTTCCGTCACGCGTCAACCAAACCTACGTACACTCAACATCGAAGATCGATCTCACAATTATCACTGCTCAGCGCAGAAACGAAGCCCTTACAGAGAGATCTTGTCGCAAAACAGCATTACTTGCTGTGATATATACCAACCTAATCATGCCTGGTAAGTTGTCCTTGAATTACTCACTGTCAAAAAACGAATCGTTCGTGGTGGTTTCTGTTGGTTCCTCTGCTCCAACCCGAAAGAACCCACGGCTCAAGTTAAGGCTGAGGCACATCACATCCCTTGCGCTATCTACCACACGATCTGATTCACATTTGCGCTGCACTCCGCGATCATCCACTATCCTCCTTGCCGTGCGCATCTTGGTGTCTAGACACGACCTCTTCTTCATTGCCACTACCATCACACCCACCGCCCAGCATGCCCATAACCATCAAGCGCAAAGCACCTGAAGCTGACCCGCCTCCTCACTCAACAGCAATCCCATCTACCCTCCCTCCGTCTGTCGAGGAAGCCTATCGACGAAAATGCGTCCAACTGAAGAACCGCACAAATGAAGTTGAAGACGCCAACGATGCTGCTCGCCTTCGGCTCGCTCGCATAAAACGCCAGGTCGAAAAGTTGCGGATAGAACGCGCCTTCTTGCTCGAACAATTGGCAAAGCGTACAAGCGCAAACGTCGAGGACTCTGACGGCAGCCCAAGCCCACCTCCTACGGTATGACTCCATTTTCCTTACCAATTCTCTTTTCCCCTTGCCTGGCAATCCTCTAATCGGGCCTGCCGCGCCTCTACTACTTACGGCGCCCGGTTCAATGTTGATGCTTTTGCGCTTGGATTAGGACTACCAATTCACCATACCAAGTGAGTTAGCTAACCACCAGAAGCCCAAAGACAAGCCTCTGCGTACGAAGAGAGGCCACCGGAAATCGATGATGCCCGATACCGATTCCAAAGCGCCAGTCGCTGCATCCTTCACCAACACCGCGGGTTCCCCTACCTCCGAGACCTTCTCCCACCCCCCGGAAAGCCAGGCCAAGTCGGCCAACGGCGTTTCTGCAACTGACTCCAAGAAGCCTACAAATGCCTTCGAGCTGTTTTGCATGGAGATGCGGCCAGCTCTTGAGAGCAAGGAAAAGGATAACGATGCGAATATGAACATCGATGATGAGTTGGCCCGGGTTTGGAAAGGACTTTCTGAAGGAGAGAAGGATGAATACGAAGCCAAGTTTGAATTGGCCATAGCTAAGAACTCCGATATGAAGAAGACACCAGTACCCGACAAGAAGGAGGACAAGCCCGCCGAATCCAAGCCTGTAGCCCAGGACGAGGACGTCGAGATGGGTGATGATACCGAAGATCAGGAAACACAGGCCGGTGAGAAGGCGGAAGAATGATCATCATCTATTGTGTTATCTTAGGAGGCGGCGTTATGGTGGGCTTACGGTTCTCAGGCCATGACATAGGCCAATGTATGTACTGGTATTTCAAGTATTTCACACGAGGGAAGCAAGTTTTGAGAAAGGATCAAGCAAAATAGATTAAGGAACATGACATCTTCGCGCGCATCGTCTTGAACCTTGCCGCGAAGCCATCTATCTAATATTTGTATGTTGGACACCAATACTCCCGATCCTCACATTTGCCTGGTTTGTGAATTCTCAAATATCAAAATGAAGTACATAAACTCAACTTTGTGAAAACTCCGCTAGATAAATGAAAAGGGAGAAAAAGGATGAAGAAGCATGAGCGAATAGACACTTATTCGCCGACGTACAAATCCACCACGATATTAACAGCAGCAACGAGAATTTCGGCTGCAATGAGAACGATCACTGAAAATGTTAACACGTTTACTTGGCGTTGAAACAAAAGAATATCATACCGATCCATTCAAGTTTCTCATCATGGCCGTGGCTGAGTTCTCCCTTTAATACAGCCAACAAATCTGCTATAACATCGAGACGTTCCGTAAGGAGGCCGACACGCTGATCCATCTCCAAGTAACTCCTGACGGCTTGATACACGGGCTCGAGTTGAGGCTCTACCCAGAATAGCTCGGGAGTATCGAGGACCGAGCCGTTCAGGTGGATGTTGATGCGTAGAATGAATAGCTCTCCAATCTGCATGTTGATCTGCGATCTTCTAAGCGCAATCTTTCCTGTTGTGGCTATTTGCGTAGGGATGTCTTTGCATGTGTCGACTGTGGAAGCGATCAGCTCCTCAAAGAGCGAGGTCTGAAAAGGGTTAGCAAATACTTGTCGAGGAGTATGGAAGGTTGGCAGGATCGCTGACTTTGACGCTCTGTGCTAATGCATGAGAAATAGCCAGCTTGGTCATGTAGTTATTCTTGTCGCGAAGAGTGATGAAATCATTATAGATGCGAGCCTGATAGTCCTTCGTGTAATAGAAGTTGAACAACTCTGTCTCAACATCATCTGGCGCAAGCTTCTCGGTCTCAAATTTCGCAATCTCCTTAAGGAACCGAGCCTCTTGGGCCTCGGTCATTCCCCAGATGACTACCACTCCATAATCAAACAAGAAGACCTCGGGAGTGTGTACCTGTGTATCAAAATCGGGATTCGTCTCGCTTATCGAGTCGTGGTCTTCTATCGCCGAGCCCAATAGGTCTGCGCTATCAATGTGAGAACCGTTACCGTTACCGTTACCATTAGTATTGCTTTGGGTATGGGCGTGACCATTGTGCTCATGGGCGTCTGAGCTGGCTTCTTCTGAGAGTAAGTCAGCCAAGTCGCTCCTTTGTTGCGCGACGTCAATGGCGTCACCTCCAGTTGAGTGCCGTCTTTCATAGTTCTGAACTGGGTCTCGACTACGTGCGCTCTTGGAGGTGTAGTTATACGGAGTGTAAATGCATTCGTCGATGAGCTTCGGATTTGCGCCTCGGGTTTTTCCTCTTCCCTTTAAGAACCGCATAAGTGCCTCCATCTCGTATCGGTTAGCAGTACAGTATGCCGTGACACGCGGCAACCGGTCTCGGTCTGCTTTTCCCAGTTTTGCTGCATCCCTCCGCGCAGCAGGGTCCTTGATACGTGTATACTGCGAATAGACATCCCTTCCACTTTCCTCATCTTCAGGGTCGTCCAGATCAGTGTTGGGCAGCAGCTTAAGCTTTTCCGTCTTTTTTGTACTGCGCTGAGGGCCAATCTTGGGCCCAAAGGCTAGATGGGCAACGGCAGGTACTGATCCCTGGGTACTGTTTCGTCTTCTGAGCTTGTTGTTGAGAGCTGTGAGCATAGGAGGGCCACCAGCGGCGCCACTGACGGTACCAACAGCATGGTGACCAGGACCTCGATGTTGGAATGGCTGTCGACTAGGCTCAAATGTCTTTGTAACGGGGTTGTCGCTAAAAGTAACAGACCGTGTTCCTTTGGGGCGATTCTCTGCAGTCGGGAGTAGGGGCGACGACTCGTTAGGTGCAGTGTCTGATGAAGTGGAGTGGGAATCCATGGTGGTTGAAACTGGCGAAGCTTGGAGTAATGGATGAGGTCAGGGAAGATTGATTAGTCGAGTCGAGCCGAGCCTCTTAGATCGCGTATAATACAATTCGAGTCATGCGCATCACTCTTAAAAGAGCGCAGAGGATCGATTGGAATGAAATCGAAAACGTGGTCAAAGGATGGGCAATGGAAGGTTAATTGCGCTGATGTGTTGAAGTGAAGAACCTTTCTCGGGTGAACCGAGTTGCTGGCGCTGGTGCTGGTGCTGAATGACGTCTGCCGATGAAAAGGTCCAATTTCCGCGACGCGATGTCCACATGGAAGCTCCTTGCGGGGCTCGGAAGAGCCACTTCTCAAAAAGAACGTATGTACGCCCCAGTTTCAAGATTCCAGACTCTGATAATTTTGATGAGAATTGCTATATGTTCATAGAGGTAACTAATAATTGGTTTAATTTCATCGTTTCATCTCCAATTGTGTAAGAATGATTCCGAATTCGTTTTGCACTACCTTAGTAGTTACCTACTAAGCTACCTTGACCTGAGGTAATGTATATACCTAAACCACCTGGAACATGCCTGATTAACTGACAGGGCTATTAACACGTGAAGTGCAAAGCCTCAAATTGTCGCCAACCCATGTTATATGTTGAGCGTGAAATATGAATATCATTAAGTTAGACTTTTGTTTTCTCATCATACATCAGTGACACATGACATGAATCTCATCGGGACCAAAGTGATGCAGCTCTATTGCATCATTACATCACATGCAAAGAGCTTCACCGTCGACTTCTTCCCAAGACGCTCAAACATCAATGATCTTGACATCTGACTTGAGCCCAGACTTATCCAGTCGGTCAATGAGTCCTTGGCCCAAGCAAGCTGGTGTATAAGATCCTCCACTGAGCTGAATGTCATCTTCAAGAATCGTCGCCGCAATCTCAGCCAGGAGCATTCCTGTCACTGTAAAGATTTATCAGAAACAAACCAATGGCTTTTCGGGCTGTTTTCGACTTACAGAAGTACACGCCTCCATGATGCCACATGCGGCAATAGGCTGCTTTGCCAGTGGCCTTCTCAGAATCGGGATACGCGATGCCACGATACTCAATCTCCTCCTTCGCCATGTCTTCACGCTTGACACCTTCACCAGGCTGAGAGACACGCTTCTTGAGGAAGTTCCTCAGTGGAGCAAATGATACAAGTAAGACTCCACCAACAACGAGAAGCCAGTGAAATATGATTCCGTGAAGCCAGTTGCGAGCCTTCATTTTCTCTGTCCACACGAAATTGGGACCGTAGAACTCTTCTCTGCGGGATGGTGTCTCGGACAATAGACCCCAAGTACGCTCAACAACGGCAATATCTGTCGAGCCCATGATAGACGTAGTCTGAAGTCCGAGGTTTGGTACGGTACGAACACCAAGGATCTTCTCGAGAATGGAGCTCTTGGGCCTTGTGGGCTCTTTGTGCGGAACAGGCGACTGAGCATATGGGTTACTTGCTTCTTTCATCTCCTGAAGTGAAAAGGCATCCCAGATGCTCAAAGCAGTAGCAAGGGTACCACCGGACGGTGCTGAGCTGTAATATGGTCAGTTGTTTGCTAGTTGATTTTGATGGGCTCCGACCAACCTAATATTATGAAGGGAAACGGTCACATCTTTTGTCTGAGAGCCCAACTCAGTTCGAATTGCCTTGGCCATAACCCATGTAATGAGATCAGCAGGAGCAGACTCAACTCCAGCTTGAGGGAACAGGATGGCACCCGTCTTCTTGGCGGTTGCTTCGTATTTCTTGATCATCTTGTGAACCCAGGCCGATTCTCCCGTGACATCAGCGTAGTGACAACCCTCTTCGGCACAGGCCTTGTAAGCATACTCGCCATAGTGGCTGTAGGGTCCAACTGTAGTGAGGATCACGCAGGTCTTCTTTGCAAGGGCACTCAAATCGGCATCATTCAGACTCGCAATCTCAATGGCTGGAAAATATCAATCACCACACTTGGGATATATAGAAGCAGCATGGATAAGCCCCATACCTGGTGGAAGTCGATCAGGATTGAGCTTTTGACACTCTTCAACCACAGCTTTCAACTTAGACTCATTACGGCCAGCAACTGCCCACTTGAGGTCAGTTGAAAGGTGTGTTGTAATGTATTCAGCTGTCAGCTTTCCCGTGTAGCCTTGAATACAGTCAGAACTCAGTTTTATCGTTTCTCAAATATCCAATCGTAAGTGGAAACTCACCAGTGGCCCCAAAGACAACCAAGTCGTATTGACGACCATGATCCTTGATAAATGGCATATTGAATGACAGTTAATCAGTTCGGAAGCAGCGAGTATTAGAGTCAGTTGATTAAAGAAAGTGTACCAATCTGGACACTCGAGTCGTGGTTTAGAAAAGAAATTTTAGCACCGCGTTCGATACGGTCAAGACAATGCCGTTGCTGCATCATGATGCCGAGGGACGTTCAATTCCAAAAAGGTGAGTGGTTGCTAGGGACCCTTGCATGTACATGTGCGTCTACCCGCGCCTGGGATCAGGATCTTATTTTGGTGAAGTCAACTAACAAATGGGATGTGATGATCCCTTCACACAGCGAGTCTCAGGGTGATGGACAATTATTTTAGTCAAGAAGACTGCAAAAGATGGTATCTGCAATATGAAGAAGATTATTGCCATATTTCAGCGATATCACCATGGAGCATTATCAGTTGTTACTGTCGACCTAAATCTTAACTGTGCCGCTCAACGAGTTCATGAGAGTATCATGAGTCATGTAGATATGGCATACATCAAGCAAGAGAATCTCTTCGAGTCAGTGCACCTGGCTGGAGACAAAGCACGAGTCGCTAAGATTTGCCGAGGTTCTTCCATCCAGATTCTAAAAATTCAAGAAAGTGGGAACCACTCGCTTCCTTAATGGGCTTGCCCTAAGGACCACAAGTTGCTCATTCCTCTGCAACATTTTCGGAGTCAGCCTCCCAACCGCAGTCGAGCAACATTCACCTCCGCCCGACCATCTCTTCGTCTTCATCCCTCCCAAGACGTCCCACACATAACCTTCAAGATGACCAAGCGAACAAAGAAGGTCGGTGTTACGTATGTATAGCCCTTTCTATTCATTAACAGAGTATATGAGCTAACAATTGTACAGCGGTAAATACGGTACCCGGTAAGTTCCACGACGAAACCCCATGTCCGAAGCATCTCGAGAACGATTTTCCCTCCACTCGAACTCTGTTGCGACTTCTCTGCTGCCTGCGGCTCTATTTCCAGTTTCGACGACTGTTCGGCGAGTAAGGGATGCAATATCAATTCCAACAATTCAGCCAAGCACGTAAATGGAACCAAACGGCAGTAGACCAAGGGCAGCACGAGACAGAGCGGCAGAATAAATATGCAACGACTGGGTAGACTCTGAGAACCACGGAAACTAACATGCTGGCCTCTAGTTACGGTGCTTCCCTGCGAAAGCAGGTTAAGAAGATGGAAATCACCCAGCACGCCAAGTACACCTGCACTTTCTGCGGAAAGGTCACCGTCAAGCGACAGGCTACCGGTATCTGGGACTGCAAGTCTTGCAAGCGCACCGTTGCTGGTGGTGCTTACACCGTTGCGTGCGTCCTCCCCCATACACTCCTCTAGCGTACACAACCACAGAGACTAACCAAACTACAGCACCCCTGCTGCCGCCGCTATGCGATCAACTCTGCGACGACTCCGAGAGATTGCTGAGGTTTAAGGGTGGACTTTAGCGGGAGGAGAAAACGGCTTTGCTTTTCGGTATGGTGTACGGGGGGAACATGGATTTCGTGCCTACACTACGAGTTGACGATCTGGACGTCGACATCCGATCTTCGGTCACATAGAAGCCGATCGATTAGCAATAAACAAAAAAGAATTGCATGGTTTCGGACCCATTCAACGCTCGCCAGATCTTGTCCAGCACAATATTTCACAGACTTGTGAGGCCATGTCCAGCCAGCGCAGGCAATCTCACTCATCCTTCAGAAATTGGACCCGACCTACCATAAACAGTCCTAATGGGGTATCCCAGCGCTCTTATGGCCTCCGGATTATTCCTACGTCATGGAAGCTGGAAACACGACGTGTGTCATCGAAATGTGATGTCCTTTTCATTCTAGCTCTCTTAGTGGGGCTCACAAATACTGCAAGCCATTTTAAAGTGAAAACGACTTGAACGACTTCCATACCTGATCGAGATATTCTCATCGATCTTCAGGGCACCAATGTGAGAAGACTTCTGCTGCATTGGCTCAGCTTTGATTGGTTCAGATCCATCCCATGACCTTGATGGAAGCCCATCGTCATTCCTCCGTAGTCAGACCCTCAGGTTCTGAAGAAGCTAAAGGCGAAAGGCCACCTCAAAGAGTCTACATTATATAATAAAATTCATGGCTATGGCGACATCATTACCCATAGGCCTGGGACCAACAGAATCTTCTTGCGAAACCCGATGGTGACTTTGACGGAGTGGCTAAGGCGTACGTATTGTGGAGGCCAGTATGATAAGCGGAAGCCAAACTTGAGGCGGTATGTGCCTGTCACGAGGTCTGGTCGTCTGGTCTGTAAGGGGAGAGCCAGCAGTACTGTACAGGGCAGGGCAGGGCAAGGTTTCCGTGTCTCTTTTATTGTTTTATATTTTATGATTTAAGGAAATACATATGAGGATTTGTATGAATGCCCATTCGGGGATCGTGACGCCCAAGAGATAATTACCCGTGCCAGGCATTTCTTTGACTCTCTGGAATCTATTGAGTGAAATACTCATAACCTCACACAAGTATTCGGCCTCTCTCACTCAGCAGGAGAATAGCCCATGTCGCTACTAATGTCCGTTACCTTCCATAATGAGACAGCCTCTTCGCTACGTAAGCTGAGATTCTTCCTAAGTGGGCAGGCGATGAAGCAATATTCATTCATGCCACAGACATCCATCTATCAAGGTCTTAGAAAACACCAGCTAGATATATTAAAGTTTGAGCTTTACGATTTCGCTTAGTTTTTGGGATCTGTTTTTTTTTAAGCCAAATCTGAATACATTCAAACTTGCTCTCTTCTTCTTGTGCTGGAAACTCAAGTAAATTCCTGGTGTCTTGGCAGCCCACGTTGCTTGAAACGAGTACGCACCCGATGTATTAGGAGCAAGGAGGTATCTCTCATCTAAACAAACCACGTCCGCCGACCTAGACTGATAGATACCATATACTGATCTCACTGACACCATGCAAATTCTGCCTGTTTTCTATGGTTTCGTAAGCTTTTACTAGGATTTTCCTCCTAAAACAGCGCATCTGATAGATATTTATGCCAATGTAGTGACCGACTACTGTCTTGTGCATCATACCCCTGTCCACTGTAAATAGAACTAACTTGGACCCTGCGCTCAAGCCATGGTCAGCCACGCCAGTTTGCAATAAAAAAAAGAAAAGGCAACACCAATTGTGCTCTGAGACGAGAGACCAAGGACGGTATCGAGTCCGAGACTCGGTAACAAATGAAGAGAACCCGAGATATAAGGCAGGTTTATGAGGTCTACATGACACTCAGTACACTAGGTATCTAGAGTTTGGGCAGGATTAAGGAGTTGATATGAGCCTATGTGCTTGCTTGAGTGACTTTGTCTGAGTTAGGTAGGCTACAGTACCTAACCAAGCTTGACGCGATCAAGAGTCATCCGTCATCAGGGTTTCTGTAGGTCTCTGCCTGCCTAGGTACCTACCTACTCTCCACCATGCATTTACATTTGATGTGCATTCGCTTTGCAGGCACATAACAAAACATGAACATTTCTTCCACGGCGTGGCGCTGATCCAAGACGGAAGAGCGCTCATTGGTCCCGATCACGTCCCTGCCAGGCGCCCAAAAACATACATTACTAGACCTGGAACTCTTTCTTCCTCTTATTTTCTTTGCCTGCAGGGCTCTGTCCACTAATGCATCACCATTCAGGTGTCATTGTCAACCCAGCCTGCTTCGACTAAGTTACCAACGGTACCTACCTCTTTGCCCCCCCAAACCAAAAAAACGAGCCCATCCCGCCTAATCGATCACGACGGGACCTCCCCATCCAACCCATCCCAATCCCATCCCGTTTTACCATCATCACTCGCCCGCTCGAATCGACTCGACTCGAATTTATATTACTCGATCCTATTTTACATGTTTCCATCAAAATACATCCTGTGTTATCAACATCGACATCATGTCTGAAGCGGAACAGTGCATTATATGCCTGGATCCTCTGCCCCGACCTTCGGCTACCATCCAAGCTCCAGCTGCTCTCACTATAGCTGCGAGTGATGTTGCTGGTGGTGTTTCTGCTGGCGGCGAGCCCGCATCCGCATCCAAGTCCGCGCCTATTCCTGCCACAACCACCACAGCCTTGGATGTTCTCGAAGACGATTCAAATTATTTGAACATAGTCGCTGCACTTGATGGATGCAACCACATTATTCATGATGCATGCATTCGTTCCTGGGCGCAAAAGACAAACACATGTCCAATTTGTCGTAATCCCTTTCATTCAGTTCGAGTATACAACGGAGCCGACGGTACGTTCAAAGTTTATCCTTCAACTTTATGCATGTGTACAGTACATCCACTAACGCCTCCTTGTTGCAGGAACCGCGATCTCGAAATACGATGTCCAGGATAAAAAGCAGGTTGCTGAATTCGATGTAAGACAGTGGCTTGGCGAAAATCCCGAAGAAGATGAAGAAGAACAAGGCAACCCATGCCCTATTTGCAACTCTGCGGAGAGAGAAGATGTCCTTCTCTTGTGCGACAGCTGCGACGCCGCCTACCATACCCATTGCATAGGCCTGGATGCCATTCCTGACGGCGACTGGTATTGCATGGAGTGCTCCCATCTTTTCCAACTTCATGAAGAGCCAGAACCCCCCGAGGCTGGGGAACGATCTCCTCGCCCTTCGTATGTCCGTCGCCGTCCGAACCCCCGAAACGTGCGTGGTTATCACGTACGAACCCGAGAACGATTAAGGCGAGCCCGCCGGCAAGCTCGAAATGTTGAGTGGCAAGGTGCCTGGGGCCAGTTCTCTACCCGATTCTACGAGATGAGTGACTTGGACCTGGACAATCACGATGATGAAGATGAGGAACTCGAGCAATATAGACGATTCCAGGAGGTTGGGCGACGTGAACTCGAACGTTGGCAGCAACGGATGGACATCGCCCGCCGCTTGGGCGCTCGCGATGTATTTGTGAACAACATGCCTCCGGCTATTAGCGAACGGCTCCAGCCAGCACCCGAACCAGTACAAGAAACAGCTGATGAAAGACGGGCTTGGGGCGCTCTGGAGCGTGCTCGAGAAACTGAGGAACCAAACCCCGCGTCTCGCAAGCGCAAAGCGCGGTCAGTGACTGCATCTCCTCGCGAACCCGTTCAAGAACCCGAAAGGAAGCTCAAGCGCCCTCGAACACGTCGTTTGCCCACGCAAAATGGCGAAGGCTCGAGCTCAGTCTCTTCTCCAGCACCTGGGCCTTCGACAGTAAGGGCTACCACCAATGGATCGGCGTCCAGGAACGGCATTGTCGATCATAGCAATATCGACCCTCCCTTGGTTTCATCATTACTGAAAGAGCTTGAACCCAGCATTATGTCTGACGATGAGACAATAACAACCAACGGGTGGCGGCATGCACCAGAGGCCTCGTCACCAGCTCTCTCACCAGCGATTTCTCCATCTCCATCTGCTCACAGTAGCCCCCGGGCTCTTTCTCTCACTCCTCCTCCCATGCCAAACTTCAACGGTCGGCCAACTTCACCAACACTTTCGCTGAGCAGTACTATTCAGCCCCGATACGCACCCGCAAACTATTCGCCGACCCGTTCAAGCCGTGATCATAGCAGTCGTGACCATAGCGACTCAGAGACACGTTCAGCCAGACCCACCGCAAACTACTCACCCTCTCGTACAAGTCCTGATCATAAGGACTCAGAGATACGCTCAGTCAGACTTCCAGAGAGCCGACCGTTAGAACTACGACAACCGCGGCCACGCCGCCCATCGGAAGTTCACGCACAAAGAGAGGAACAACCGTTGTCAGAATCTAATATCACCCAAGAAGATAAAATTAGCATAAACGAGATAGTCAAGGGTGCATTACGACCACATTGGCGGTCGAGAAAACTGACAACGGAGCAGTACTCCGTTATCAACAGAGACATCTCAAGAAAGCTCTATGACGAGGTGAAAGGCGCAGCATCATTGAGCGATGAAGCTCGCCGGCAGTGGGAAAACAGAGCAACCAAAGAGGTTGCTCAAGCAGTTGCAGGATTGTCTGCTTAGCCTAATGATAGAATGTATCAAGGCGGGAAACAGTTAAGCAGGCGTTCAGGCATCATCCAGGGGTTCCATGTGGTTTGATACCCAGCATCTTTTTGAAAGGCGGGCATGATTCTTTGCATTTCGATAGCGAGGTGTCACAACGGAGTTGAATCAGGTATCGGTGCAAGTCAGGTATGTGTTGACAACTATTGTACTGTACGGATATATCATGTGTTTGGGACATGGTTGTATATGGCTCGGTTATGTATGTAGCTAATCTCATATTTCAATATCACCTTCTCATTGGCACATGCCGTTGAGATGTTGGACCAACACCAAGATAAGAGTTGTGACAGTGAGCTAGCATATAGCCATTGAATGAAGTCGCCTTAATTGATCAGGCAACTTACGTACACTTTGATTATTATAGATCATTTTGAGACGGTGGTGCACAACTCCGTAAACACGGGGAGAATTACAACTAATCAACATCAAATCAAAGTCAAACAACACACAAAATGTCAGCAGTATCTATCTAACAGAACCCGGTAGGATAAAGAATTTTCTTGCAGGCCCCGCTAGCGAAAAAGACTGCGGCTCTCTCTCGGCACACGTAAATGATCGAGACGTTCTGGAGGTGGAAACAGGTCTTGACGATAAGGAAATGGTGCCTTGAGAGAGAAAGAAAAGAAGGAGAGAAGAGAGTGGGAATTTTATTGCATGATATAGGGAAGCTGTGGATATGGTCTTGTTGCCTGAGGTTGACACCCCACGGACCTGCGTCCCTCAATGCTAAGGTACGTACCGGTCCAGCTTCCGGACGGAAAAAGTTCGAGAGTTGTCGAATATCACCATCCAGCCTCTAATCACCTAATCGCAACATCGGGAGCCACAATCCACGGGGCGAATATAGACAGAATGACAGCTTCAAGTCGGGGCTCAAGAGCCGCTCAGGCTGTGCTATCCAGTGAGTCCATTTGGTTCTCAAATCTGCCTCAATTGGTGCTCGTATGCCCAAGATCTGATCCTCTGCATCACTCTAAAGTACATCTCACATAACTAACACCATAACCTCTAGCTTCTCCTAATCTTTGTGCTCGATGCGCTTCTTCTTCCGTCATCCCTAGACTTCCAGCACGACTCTACTCATCCGTCGCCGCGGCCGTAGCAAAAACCCCCACCGACGTCTCAACTCCCTCACCCGCTCACTCTCAACCACCCTACGATGTTCGCTCCGGTGTGATTCTCACGCGACCACCTCTAGTGACACGGAAACTTCACCCCTTCGAGAACGCTTTCTTCTTCTACCAGAAGCGTCTCGAGGAACGCCTGAACACCCCCTTCATTACGAGTATTTACTTCAAGCCCGACACGGCCCGCCGTTTAGACTGGAACATCAAGGTCCAGGAGCGGCAGGGCACAGTTGCTAAGGAGCTGGGTGTTTACAATGGCAAGAGTTCCAAGGCTTGGGATGATGAGCTCAAGGTTGGCGATGAGCTGAGTAACCAGGAGACTATTGTCAAATCTCTACTCAAAGATGCGGAGGCGCGTGTCAGTGATGATGCTGAGGTGATCGCTCCCGAGGACGTTGTTCCTGTTGAGCCTCCTGCGGATCGTCTCACTGAGGCTGATCGCAAGGGTGATGTTCAAAGGCTAGATCGTCAGCTTGATCGAACTCTGTATCTTGTGGTTAAGGGCAAGGATGGGTGGGGTTTTCCTGCAGACGTGATTCCCAAAGATGAGAACCTTCATGAGGTAAGATTCACACCATCAGGGCGATTTGTCTCAACAATTCTAACTCCCGATAGTCCGCCAAACGTGTCCTCGACCAAGCTGCTGGTGTCAACATGAACACATGGATCGTCAGTCGCGTACCAGTTGCTCATGTCGTCTCTCGGCCCAAGATCAGCGCCGACGGTGTTGTCCAGAAGAAGGGTGAAAAGACATTCTTTATCAAGGGCAGGATAATGGCTGGCCAGGCTGATCTCAAGGGCAACCCCTTTGGCTATACCGAGTTCAAGTGGTTGACCCGAGAGGAGCTGGAGAAGGAGTTACCTAAGGGTTACTGGAAGGGTGTACGAAATATGATGACTGACCGGTAAATATAGAGAGAGGTTGGGTAGATTTGGCAGTATGAATTCTGCGTGTATAATTACCATGTATACTTGCTGTACAGAAGAATCAAGACGTCAAACATGTTACTTTGCGTCTCTATCATACTTGCCCTCACGGCAAGCTGCTACTATAAAGTGCGTCACATCAAGTGACAGAAAAGTCCGTAATATTCATAACGTCACCAAATGGTGTCCGCATATGTATTAGGGAGTCAAATAACTTTATCGTCTCAACAAGGCCGCCGAAAGCATGATATCTAACTTCGGTCTCTCAAAGAAGTAAAAGACAAGAAAGCACCCAAAACAAATTTCTTCGTAATCGCATAAGGGATAGGTCTTAAGCAGCCACCCAACGCCAGTCCACCATATCCATGCACAGTTTTACATCCAGTCCTATTGACTACAGTCCATCCGCTTAGGCAGGCTTCGCTTGACCCTCAACGAATTCAAGTGCCTGTTCCGTGCTCACACAGTCGATTGAACTGGTCTTATTACGGAACGTTACACCGTAGCATTTGTCTGCGACGTGTACAATCTCAGGTCGGAAAGTGGTGCAAATAAACTGCGTACCAATCTCGTTGGAGATGGAGTCAAGGAGAGCCGCAACAGCTGTACGGTACTGGGCATCCAGGTTAGCGTCCACCTCGTCAAAGATGACCATGGGACTGCTCTCTGTAGCCTGGAGGGCGAAAATGAGGCAAAGAGCACATAAACCTATTCATGTTAGTGACCAAAAACGCGAAAAGAGCCTGAAATAGCTTACTCTTCTGACCACCGCTGAGCTGTTGAATCTTCTGCTGCTCGTCAAGGTGCTTTGAGTTAAATGATACACTGATTCCAACACCAGTATAGTTTTCAACCCGCGCCTCTGCGTCTGATTCATCAGCGGGTTCTTGGCGGCGATCTGACCGTCGTTGAATGACCAGACGGCCATGGCCCGCAGGCACCAATTTGCCAAAAATGGTCGAAAATTCCTTAGAGACTTGCTTGAACGTACGCTCAATGGCCTCATCCTTTCGACGATCAAGATGCTCGACAAGTTCCTCAATGGAGCCCTGGGAGTCATCCAACTCTTTTCGTCGTTTCATTAGCTGTTCTTGCTGAGTTGTGAAGCTGTTGTATTGCTCAAAGGCTTTCTTGTTGACATGCTTGTATTTCTTCAGTGCGTCGTTGACCTTCTTGATCTTGGTTGAGACCTGCGACGCATTAGCCAGTTCTCATTTAGTCAGGGATACGTAATACTTACTTGACCGGGATCCATGTTCTCGTACTTGTCGAAGGCCTCTTCAGGAAGCACACCGAGATCACGAATGGTCTGGGCGCACTCCGCAGCTTGCGTCGTAAGGACGGCTTTCCTTCGGAGGCTCTTGTCCATCTTCTTCTGTTGCTTCTCGATTCTCGCGGATATCTCCTGCTGCGCCTGCTCTCGCTGAGCCCTGTCGTTCTCCAGTTCTTCAAGGCGGGCCTGTGCATTATCCATTTTGGACTCGAGTTCCTGGAGACTTGCCTCGAGGGCTTTCTGCGCCTTTTGAGCCTTCTTGAGTTCTCTTTGAGCCTCCTTCAATCCGCCACCTGAGGATCCAGATGTTGATTCTTCAAAGGCCTGGCTGTTGAGCTGATCAAGCTTCATCTGCAGATTTGAACGGAGATCCACCTCGAGGAGCTGCTTCTGTCGTTCCAGGTCACGACGGGCTCGGCTGAGCTCGTTCCATTGTTTTTGAAGCTCCTGGATACTGTTTCCGAGTTGTTCCAGCTGACGCTCTTCAGCAGATGTCAGACTCTTCTTAAAGTCGGACTGGAGTTCAGCTTCATGCCCAGCAAGGTCTTCCAAGAAACTATTCATGTTTTTCTCGACTGCATCTCGGCGCCTAGCGGCTGCATCGAGGTGGCTCCGCTCATTCTCGAGATGTTTTGACTTGTTGATCACTTCATGTCTTAGTGGCTCAAGACCATCGACAGCCTGTCGTAGTCTCTCCTCGGCCCTCTGTCGTTCTGACATGGCAGCTGTAATCTCTTGGTCCTTGAGTTCAATTTGCTTTCGGATATCCCGAGACTCTGCCACCAAGCTTTCATATTCGTCCCTCGCTTTGTTCACGGCCTGGACAGCTTGCAGGCGCGACTTCCGAGGGTCGATATATCCACCAGTCATAGCACCCCTCTTATTAGTCGTATCACCTTCAGCAGTGATGCCATCAACGCCATGGCTTCTTGCATATTGGCTTGCCACTGTCAGGTTCGGACAGACAACAACCTTTCCGAAGACTTGCTGGAAAGCCTTCTCGTACTCTTGGTCGTAGGTGATCTTACTTAGAAGAGGCACGGCGTCATTGGACCTAGGAAGTTTAATCTGTCGAGGACGTAGTTGAGCGAGGGGCATGAATGTGACTCGGCCTCCTTGTTGTCTATACAAGGTGTCTGCGAGATAAGTGGCTGTATCTGCGTTGTCAACGACATAGTGGAAGAGACTGGTACCGGCAATCTGCTCCACGGGAAGTCTGTAGGCATCGCTAACTTCGAGGAGCTCTGCCAATGTTCCATATGCTCCCGGAATATCACGCTCCTGCTTCAACCGTCGGATCGTCGCCAGGCCACGTGCAGTGGTACCATCCATGGTGTGCGCCAACTCACGTTCAGCTTTCTCTTTCTGTTCTCGAGCGTTGGTTATGACTGAATTTAGTTTGTCCTCTTCACGTCTGACAAGCTTTCGTTCATCGTTGAGCTTGTCCATAACGTCTCTGGCCTTCGCTAACTCCTCTTCAAGAGCTGTTCTCTCACCATTGAAGTTTTGCAATCGGTTTCGCAGATCAGTCACATCTTGCTCAGCCTGGGCAATGGACTCGCGAACCCTTTCAACTTCTTCATCTGCGTCAATTTTGTTGGCTTTTTGAGTGCTGATGTTGAGCTCAAGTTCTTGGATCTCTTTCCGCAACCAGGCATCACGTTCCGTCTTGTTTCTAAACTGAGAACCACGACTCTGCTTAGCAAACAAGCGGTTACGTGTGGCTTCGGCGTGGTCAAGTTGCCGTTTGACTTCGTCCTCCTCCTGTTTCTTCTGGTTATAGGCTGGTACGATAGTTGAAAGTTGCTGTTCTTTGGACGCTATGTCGTTCTGCACCGCTTCAAGATCAGCAGCATGTTGGTTCCGAGCTTGCTCTTGTGCAGATTGGCCTTCTTTCAAGTTCTTAGCCTTCATCTCAGCTTTGGCCATAGTCTTCGCGCCATCGCGTCTATCCTCCTCAAGTTGTCGCCGGTCGATCTGCAGAAGCTCCATTTCTCTCTGTAGTTTTTGAATTTCCGAGTCAAGCCTTGAGATCGCCCTTTCACCTTGAGAAAACTCTACTCGGTTGGTGTCAGAGTTATCGATACCATCTTGTCGAATATTATCGAGTTCCTCCAAGGCCGCTTGGATTCCGAGCTGGATATTGTGGTAGTAGGCGTATTCGAGGCATCGTCGCTCTCTGTCCTTGTCCTGGAACCCCCTGAGTTCCTCCTTTTCTTCCTCCAGCTCGCCGAGTCTTTCCTTGATGTATTCAAGAAGTTCGTCGATCTTTTCTCGCTTGTTGTTTGTCTCGTTCATAATTTTGAGCGACTCTGCGCGGCGTGTCTCATATACCTGAGTTCCCGCTACCTCCTTCAATAAGTTGAGTCTGTCAGACTCCTTCATGTTGGTCAGGGCAGTGACTCGTCCCTGGGGCACAATGTAGTATGGATTCGATCGTGAGAATCCTGCAGCTTCGAGCAGATTCATGACATCGGCCTTGGTGACAACCTTCCGGTCGACGGAATATTCGTCTTTCTTCAGGCCAATTGTGCGGCGCAGGATGACCTCTTTGTTGCCGGTCGGAAATCGGTCGTCACTATTGTCGAATATGATTTCGACGTATGCCGACATGACGGCAGAGCCTGAGCCTTCGTGGAGGAGACCCTGCCGCTCTTCGCGACTCATTTGCGTGTACGCATCGCTCAGGACAAAGCGAATGGCTGCGAAGAAGTTACTTTTTCCGGAACCATTGCGACCGACAATGACATTGGTCTTTGATGAGAATGGCTCGATGACCGTTTGATCCTTGTAGCTATCGCAGTGTTAGCAGTGACTATTCGGGGATGGAGGGGAAGACAAGCAACCCAACATTGCCAGTGAACGTACCTTTTGAAGCCCTGGATGATGATTTGCTTAATATACATGATTAACTGCGCCGGCGCTCCTGCGCAACATGCGAGAAGTCAGGGTGGTTGAGCTACAAGAGGCTGGGCAGTCTCGATTAGTTATGCGATTTGCAGCTGTTGTAGGCGACTTGATGCGATTTGACGCGTCGGCTTGGGAAAGTGGTTGGCATTGGCGCGTTGTTGCGCGGTTGCTGCCTTATAAGCTAGGCCCTACCATGCATGTTGGACATTGTTCCTTTACCTAGGTCTGCATTGGTTGGTCTGTGCTTTGACGGAACCTACTTAGGTACCTAAGCAATGTACCTATCATACCATCCTTGTCAGCGATCCAAATGACTCTTCAGGTACATCAACTCAGATATCGCTGCATAGGTTTATTTATTAGATAACCTTACTCAATATCTCCCCGGAGATAGATCATGTTAATGAGTCTCGTTAACAGAATCGCTCCTCCATGATAACGCCTGCTAATTCATTCAGGCAGACATAATTCTTCTTAAATTTCCTTATACCTGCCGAAATCAGGAGATGTCCATTGGTCGCAGCCTGAAACTTACAGCTAGGTAAATGGCTGCATGTCTAGCTATGACGTGTAATTTCAATATGTGCATGGGTATTGCTAACGTATTTCATTGTAAGCCCAAATTTCAAGTGTATGGGACTGAATGCAGAAGTGTGGCATTTCTAGATACTGTGAAGTTGTCTATCTATTAGGAATCTCACGTCTGACTCTGCTGTCAAACTCGCGTCTCAGGTTCGTGCAAAAGAGCTGTTTGGTATTTCTCCGAGTGTGTGATAAGAGAGCTGCTAGTCTCCTTTACTTTAACGTTCATCGAAGATAGCCCATGACAACAGAACAGAACATGTGATTGAAAAAGTAGTTTGTCACCAACAGGATCTGAAAACCGTAGATACAGAAAGCCAAAAACAAAGAGATTGGGACGTGAGCTGCAGCCTGGCTTGTAAATATCGCGGCATATAGGGTAGCGAAGAAGATAGCCAATTAGACGACAACAAAAGCAGTTGAAAAAGCGGATTAATTATTAAACCGAGTACTGACGTGAATACCCTCCCACTGTCATTAGCAAAGATCGCCGTGAGGCTGGTGCTGCCTTCTGTCCTTAGCACGGCCTGGCCACACCTTAAGTGGGCCTGCCTGTCGAGTTGAGCTCAAAGTGGTTAAGCTTGGAAGGAGTCGACCAAAGGCAAGCCAGAAAAAAAGAGACAAGAAAACGAGCAGGGGCAGATTAATGACGCTAACAAGCAAGAGGGAAATTAAGCGAGCGCAACGAAAGAAACCGTTGGCCGTGCTTCCCAAAGCCGCGCCGCGTGTATAAAAATACAAGCACTCACTTATAGAAGACCCGGCCTGCCCTCCACCCCAATTTTCCCAGCTGGCCACCCGGAACCACAGCAGCAGCAGCAGCAGCTTGCGCAAGCGGTAGGAACAACCGCGACCAAGGAAAAGCACCACTCCCCGCCTATCCAGGCAATCGCGAGCTTTCAGTACGACAACAAACTTAAGCTGCACCCACTTTTATTCAATTTATCTTTTTATACCCGGTCGATTTCCCCCTATCGACTGTTGTTATATACAGCAAACGGACACTTTGCCATCCAATCCAATTCAAGTCATCTTGACCCCATCCATCCCCAGCCTTTCTCAGCATCCTGCAACCCGGCCAAC
Organism: Fusarium concolor; assembly: GCA_013184415.1. Lineage (NCBI taxonomy): Eukaryota > Fungi > Ascomycota > Sordariomycetes > Hypocreales > Nectriaceae > Fusarium > Fusarium concolor. The sequence goes on from JABCJY010000572.1 coordinate 66,783, forward strand.
CAGAGCCATTTGAAGAATCAAAACTGCCGACCATCGTCGTCGCGACTGATCGGCTACGTCTCATTGCAGCGTATCTCTCTGCATAACATCACCACATCCACCCTAATCTGACTTTAAGTGCCGATACTGCATGCAGTCTAGACCAGGGGGATTTGGATCTATTCTACCAGTTCGATTAGGCCGGGACCTTCGGCAAGCAACATCGCGATTCTGCAGTTGACAGCTTTGAACTTCCAGGTTTACTGGGTCTTGCAAACTCAATCATCGTGGTGCGCATTGGGCCCTGAAGGCTTAACGCCGCCATTTTCTTTATCACCAACTCACTCAGTAAGTAATTCGACGCAATGCACTCCATTCAAGCACTCTTCCCCTTTTAAAGTACATCTTATGATCCCTTGATATGGTTTCCCCCACACTGCGTCATGCATACATGATTCGCTGCCTCTTTATAAGACTTTATTTTATAAATCACTTACACCTCAAATCACTTTATTCTTTGTCATCCTTTCCTTCCCCCCCCCCTTTCCCAATCTCCCTCACTCGAATATCAAATTGAGAGTGGTGCTTGAACCAAGTTCCCGTACTCTCCTGTGTCTTGTGTCTTCAGTCTTTGTCTACCGGATGCATGCATCTCACTCCCGACGACCCACTACATCCCGTCGCGTCGCGCTACACGATCCCGCCGCGCCGGATACTATATTGGCACAACGTCCAAGTCATCAGCTTGTCTTGATGGCCTGAATCTTCATTGCATAAAAAGCCCACAAACTGACACGCGTGATGCAGCGATCGAGATGTTATGATACGAGTTTAATATTAACCCCAACTAATACACACAATGGCTTCAAGGTAAGTTTCCCCTGCTGTCTCAGTCAGGCTTTTTGTTATGCTAACATGCTTCATAGACTCGATAGATTAGTCACGTAAGTATCCTTGACTTCCTGATATCGAAAGTGGAAGAGCATGAAAATACCTTAATTCATGAAGTCATTGGGTATTGCTTCGCCCCAAAGCACCGCCCAGCGCTTCCAATTTCCCCTCACTTGTGTTACATGAGACAAAAACTGACAGACATATAGTATCCTCGAAACGGGGAGTACGAGACTAATTCGTGATACTGCTGTCAATCAGCTTGCTGATTGGCAAAAGCAACACCCCGATGAATTGTTTAATCTTCTCTCTCGTGTCGTGCCCTATCTGAGACACAAAGAGTGGGAGACAAGGAGAACCGCTGCTTCTGCCATTGGCAAAATCGTAGAGCATGCACCTATTTATGACCCAAACTCTGAAGATGCCCCTGAGGAGCCAAAAAAGGAGGAGCCTAAGGAGGAGTCGGCTCCTGAAAATGGACATATCAAAAAAGAGGAGGAGGATGATGCAAAATCGATGCTTTCTGATGACGGACTCTTCAAGCTGGACTCACTCAATGTAGAGATGATTCTTAAATACGGCAAAGAACTGCTACGTGGAGGTGGCATTGAATATGGACTGGCAGCACTTGACCCGCAAGCGCGACTCACACACCAAAAGAAGACGCTCAATGGGCGGTTAGGTCTACTCGGAAGGAAGTACGAGGACGAGGAGATTGCCTATACAGGCGGCGACAACCATGCGGCCCCTATGACCCCGATGGACACCACGAATGGCCACGGACACAGTCGCGCCGATGGAGCTGGGGCACAACCCCATGCGCCCGAGGAGTCTCAGTTGAGTTCCCGGCAACTCAATGTGCTGAAACGAAAGCGCAAAAGAGAGGCAATGAAAGCATCTCAAGGCAAGGGGGGATTTGGAGATCTCTCTGTCAGACGTTCAATGACATCGGGATCTGATAACCTTGGCGACGACACACCCATGCCAGACGGAGACGCCAAGAAGAACAGCAAAGTAAACGACTATTTCAATCTTGATCGTCCCGCCGATGTTGATGAGGACACTAAAGTTGTGAGCGAGTTCAAAGGGCCTGTGATCCCTATCAAGTCTGAGCTTGAAGCAGAGGAGACCATGGAAGGCGCTGAGTGGCCATACGACCGATTGTGCGACTTCTTGAAAGTGGACTTATTTGACGCTTCCTGGGAAACTCGACACGGAGCTGCCATGGGTCTACGCGAAGTTATCCGAGTGCATGGCGGAGGTGCTGGAAGACTGCGCAACAAAACAAGAGCTGAGAATGACGTCCTCAACCAGAAATGGCTCGACGACATGGCCTGCCGTTTGTGCTGTGTACTGATGCTTGATCGCTTCACTGACTATAGCTCCGATACCTCCGTGGCACCAATTCGGGAGACGATTGGACAATCCCTTGGATCCGTCTTGAAACACCTCCCTTCGTCCTCTGTTTACGACACATTCAAAATTCTTTACAGGATGGTCATGCAAGAGGACCTCAAGCTTGATCGGCCGGTCTGGTCTGTGTGCCATGGCGGCATGATTGGTTTGAGATATGTCGTTGCGGTCAGAAAAGATCTCCTCCTCCAGGACAGCGACATGATTGATGGCATCATCAAGACCGTTATGAAAGGTCTGGGCGATATGGATGACGATGTCCGTTCTGTCAGCGCCGCGACGTTAATTCCCATGGCAAAGGAATTTGTCACATTACGACCCGCACAGCTTGAGGGTCTTGTCAACATTATCTGGGAAAGTCTCTCGAATCTTGGAGATGACCTGAGCGCCAGTACCGGACGTATTATGGATCTTCTTGCTACCCTCTGTGGCTTCCCTGAGGTTCTCGAGGCAATGAAGGCATCGGCTGCTCAAGACGAGGAACGGTCATTTACCCTACTTGTTCCCAGACTCTACCCTTTCTTGCGCCATACCATTACATCAGTACGTGTGGCTGTCTTGAAGGCGTTGTCGACTTTCGCCAAACTTGATGCAGAGACCTCTCAGGGTTGGCTCAAGGGAAGAATCCTTCGATTGATCTTCCAGAACATTCTTGTCGAAAGAGACAGAGATGCCCTCAACATGTCTTTAGACTTGTGGACCTCGCTAGTTGAATCTCTGGCTGGTAAGCCTGATGTTCTCGCTGATGAGTTTGCTGCCCACATCGATCCTATGATGCAGCTCACTCTACACCCAATTGGTGTTTCGAGAAACCCAATCCCGATGAATGCCACACTCTTTCAAAAACCATCTGGTGGCACGTATAGTATGCCTGGAGTTACCCAACACACACCCCGTAAACCATCTTCACCTGACGGTTCCGATCGTGCCCCCAAGCGCCGGCGAAAGTCTACCAAGGTCGACGATACCCCCACAACCAGCCTTACTCACGACGTCGACGGCCACATGATGCAAGGAGATGTGGATCTTGTTGGTATGGATGTGTTGATCCGCTCTCGCGTTTCAGCTGCCAAGGCAATGGGTTTCATCATGTCTCGAGTCCCTGCCTCCAGTCTGGACGATTATGATGCATTATTGATTCCTGGCTTAGGATCGGCATTTTCATCTAGCCAGATGACTGCATGCGTAATCATCGATGAGTATGCAACCAACAGCAAGCAATTTGGCGATCCTCCTCGTTACCTGGAGAACCTCCAGCGCATCATCGATTCAGAACGACCGGCCGCGTACAGGGATCTTGTCAACTTCATCCAACGAGTTAGGACGCAGTGCCAGCAGCTGATTCACCTCTTCAGAGACCACGGCAAAGTTTCACATAGCAAGCTTCCAATTTTGCCTGTCGTGGTCCAAGGAGAAGCTGAAGCCGGCCCGAATGCCTTTTCTATCATGACTGCAGAGAAGTGCATAGGCGATGACTACGAGAAGCTTAAGAAGGCCATGCCTCCTGGTCAACGCTTGATTGCGAGTCAACAACTGTCCGACGCTCGCGATATGACTATATTGGCGATTGAAGAAGCCAAGACTGTTAAGGCAGCCCGTGACATTCGTGTCAAGGCAGCAGCGGCATGTGCCATTGTTGGCATGAAGGTACTTCCAAAGAAGCCTAGCCCATTGATCAAGGGCATTATGGACTCTGTTAAGACAGAAGAGAACCAGCAACTCCAAGTCCGGTCAGCTGACACTATCGCAAGACTTGTTCAATTGTTCACTGAGAAGGGCCGAAAGGGACCAGCCGATAAAGTAGTATCCAACTTGGTCAAGTTCTCCTGCGTCGAAGTTGCAGAAACTCCTGAATTCCCAGTTCACGCCAGTAAGACAGATTGTGTCTTGTCAATGCAGAAGGAGGAAGACCATGTCGATCATCCAGACGCTGCCAAATGGGCTCGCGAAGCCAAGGCCGCCCGCATTACTCGACGTGGTGCAAAAGAAGCACTTGAGATTCTCTCTAGGACTTACGGCGCGAACTTGCTTGACACCGTCCCCAGCCTCCGCACCTTCATGGAAGAGCCTCTTGTGCGAGCTTTCTCTTCTGATAACTTGCCCACAGAAGCCAAGGACCCTGAGCAGACCTTTGGACAGGAGATTGTCGATGCCATGTCTGTTATCCGCACAATGACTCCAACACTTGACAAGGCCCTGCAGCCCTTCATCATACAAATGATGCCCCTTGTTATCAAAGCCCTGCACTCTGAGCTCTCAGTATTCCGATACATGGCCGCCAAGTGTATGGCCACGATCTGTAGTGTCATGACTGTAGAAGGCATGACTGCACTCGTTGAAAAGGTCCTTCCATCGATTAACAATCCTGTTGATCTCAACTTCCGACAAGGTGCAATCGAAGTTATTTACCATCTGATTGCCGTGATGGGAGATGCTATTCTGCCCTACGTCATATTCTTGATTGTACCGGTCTTGGGACGAATGAGTGACTCTGACAACGAAATTCGCCTGATCGCAACAACATCTTTCGCAACACTGGTCAAACTTGTTCCTCTCGAGGCTGGAATTCCAGATCCGCCTGGCTTGTCGGATGAGTTACTCAAGGGACGAGACCGTGAGAGAACATTCATCGCCCAGCTCTTGGACCCGAAGAAGGTGGAGCAGTTCCAAATTCCCGTGGCCATCAAGGCTGAGCTACGATCGTACCAGCAAGAAGGTGTTAACTGGCTCAATTTCCTCAACAAGTATCATCTACATGGTATTCTTTGTGACGATATGGGTCTGGGCAAGACCCTGCAGACCCTCTGTATCGTAGCAAGCGATCACCACCAGCGTGCCGAAGAGTTTGCCAAGACACAGGCACCGGATGTCCGCAGGCTGCCTTCACTTATTGTCTGTCCACCCACGCTTTCAGGACATTGGCAACAAGAAATCAAGACATATGCGCCATTTTTGAGTGTGACCGCGTATGTTGGACCGCCGGCGGAGAGAAAGGCCATGAAAGACAGACTTGGCGAGACTGATATCGTGGTCACATCCTATGATGTGTGCCGTAACGATGCCGAAGTCCTCGATAAGCATAGTTGGAACTATGTTGTGCTGGACGAAGGTCATTTGATCAAGAACCCCAAAGCCAAGATCACACAGGCAGTCAAGAGGCTAGCTAGTAATCATCGCCTTATCCTTACAGGCACCCCTATTCAGAACAACGTTCTGGAACTTTGGTCTCTGTTTGACTTTTTGATGCCTGGCTTCTTGGGTGCTGAGAAGGTCTTTTTGGATCGTTTTGCAAAGCCTATTGCCGCGAGCCGATTCAGCAAGGCGTCATCAAAGGAACAGGAAGCGGGTGCTTTAGCGATTGAAGCACTCCACAAGCAGGTACTTCCGTTCTTGCTGCGACGTCTCAAAGAAGAGGTTTTGAATGATCTCCCACCAAAGATCTTGCAGAACTACTATTGCGACCTGAGCGATCTGCAGCAAAAACTTTTTGAGGATTTCACAAAGAAACAAGGCAAGAAGATTCAGGCGGAAGCGGGTCGAGAAGACAAGGAAGCAAAACAGCACATCTTCCAAGCGCTACAGTACATGCGAAAGCTGTGCAACTCGCCGGCCATGGTAATGAAACCAGGCAGCGCTCTCTACGATGAGACACAGAAGATTCTTGCTAAACAAGGAACCGCAATTGAGGACGCTCAACACGCACCTAAGCTGACCGCTTTGAGAGATCTATTGGTAGATTGTGGTATTGGCGTTGAAGGCAATGATACAAACGATCCTCTCTATCAGCCTATCAAACCCCACCGTGCGCTCATCTTCTGCCAAATGAAGGAAATGCTTGACATGGTGCAAAACAAGGTCCTGAAGGAGTTGCTGCCTTCGGTATCTCACCTTCGACTCGACGGTTCTGTTGAAGCTAACAAGCGACAAGACATTGTCAACAAATTCAACAGCGATCCGTCGTACGACGTGCTTTTATTAACAACAAGCGTTGGCGGACTTGGATTGAACTTGACAGGAGCTGATACCGTCATCTTCGTGGAGCACGACTGGAATCCGCAAAAGGATCTACAGGCCATGGACCGAGCCCACCGTATTGGTCAAAAGAAGGTGGTCAATGTATACCGCCTCATTACACGTGGAACTCTGGAAGAGAAGATTCTGAACCTTCAACGTTTCAAGATTGATGTCGCATCCACTGTTGTGAACCAACAGAATGCTGGCCTCTCAACAATGGACACAGATCAGATTCTGGATCTATTCAACGTTGGAGACGCCGCACCGAACCTCCTGGCTGACAAGGAGAAAACCAACATCGAAGGAAGAGAAGAGGATATGGTTGATATTGAAACGGGTGATGTGCGCGCGCCAGGAAAGAAGGCGTGGCTGGATGATTTGGGAGAACTCTGGGATAACAAGCAGTACGAGGAGAGTTTCGACCTGGATGACTTCATGAAGACGATGTCGTAGGCGAACAGGACGATTGCTCAGGGCTTGCTGAAAACCATGGAGAAGCATTGAATGATGATTTTTGGACGAGGTGGAACATGCTAGAATATGAAGGTGTTTTGGAACCCCGTCAATAACTTTTTGTACAACAACTGCCTAGATCGTATCGTACATTTAGTGAAGGCGTCCTTTTGCTTATGGTGGGAACCCGAAGGAGGACCATTAGATCCGCATAAATCTCTATTCATTTGATAGTGCTCGTGTTTTTTTATTTTTCGCCCATCGTGATTTGACTTTCAAGCTGCTGTTGGTGTTGTGGCTAGTATATAAGAGAGCCACATTCCGCCACAACGCTGGCATAGGTTGTGGTGGGGTAGTATCACCCCGCTATCATGGCAGAGCTCTCAAGCAAGATCTCGAAGCTTCTATCCCTAAGTCCTTTCTCTTAAGTCCTATACCTTTGACCTTTCCGACGATTGAACAGAAAAGAGCAAAAATGCCTGTCGATTACAGTAAATGGGACGCCCTGGAGCTCAGTGACGACTCCGACATCGAAGTGCACCCCAATGTCGACAAGCGGTCATTCATCCGCGCGAAGCAGAACCAGATTCACCAGGAGCGACAGCACCGAAAGCTACAAATCGAGACCTACAAGTATGAGCGTGTTGTAAACGATGGATTGATCAAGCGTATTTCAGGGCTATTGGCATCGCTGCGAGCCCATGCCTCCGAGGCTGCCACCCGAAACCCCGCAGAAGTTGCTTTCCAGGCCGTCATGGAGTCAGCTGGAAACCCCAAAAATGACAAACCACCTCCACCCCCCGAGGGAGTTCATACCCAGGAGAAGGAGCAGCCATCATACACAAAGATGATGGCCACTCTCTTGGACCAAGTCAACAAGGCTTTGGATGAGAAGAAGCCAGATAATAGATACGAGGCTATGATTGCTGAGATTCAGACACACGAGGATAAGGTCACGGATCTGCAGAAAGACCTGGTAGCTAAGCTGGCGGAACTTGAGAAGGAGGAAAGCCGAAAGATTACCAGCGAGGGTATTCACACCGGTTTTGACAGCTCGCACGTTGCCAAGTCAAAGCCCGAAGAAAAGAAGGAGTCTACACAGGTGGAGCTGCTGAATCCTAGCTTTGCTGGAGCCTCATCGAGCTCGGGATCTGGAAGCCAGAAAGTCAATGTGGACGATGACGCCGATATCGAATCCTCACCGGCCGGAAAGAAGTTCGGTACCATCAAAGCGAATGACTACGCCGCGAGCCTTCAGTTTCTGTCCCAGAATCCCCAGCTATTGGTTGAGAGAGAGACCGATGGTCTTCTGGTTCAGGCCTTTGATGCCGCCCTGGAAAACAAGGATGAGCTATCGCGACAATTAGTGCACCAGGCTCTGCTTTTGCAGTACTGCCGGGCTCTTGGCAAGGATGGCGTTGGGCTTTTCTTCAAACGTATCACAACCAAGGGACACCAAGCACAGGATGTATTCTACAAGGATGTACAAGAGACATACATGAAGATTCGGACCCGTTCCAGGGAGATTCTAGCCGAGCGAACCAAGGAAGGCCAAACGGAAGGTGTCGAGCAAATCCAACTGCATGCGGTGGAACCTGGCACTGTCATCAATATCAAGGTGCCTGCGGCGGACAGCGAGGACCCTGAGGAGCAGGAAGCACGGAAGATCTTCGAGACTTTTAAGCCTGAAATGCGCAAGGCTCTGGAGACGGGTAACCTGGACGAGGTGAACAAAGTGCTGGGCGACATGAAGATTGACGAGGCCGAGGAGCTCGTGGGTCTCTTTGGCGAGGTAAGTTGCATGCATAGCAATCGCAGACAAGGTTTTGCACATGGGCTAACGAATCGGTTGACAGGCCAACATTCTAAGCTTGGAGGAGCAAATTATTGATGCTACAACAGAGGAGGGTAAGAAGCAGTTGAAGGATATTGAAGCCGCGGCTTCTGCGAATAAGATGGAAGAATTCGGAGATCCCGAGTAAGCCAAGAGGTATATAGTAAGGAGGCAATAGATAGGAAGAATCGATTGTTTGACTATTAGGATAGGAAAAATGCTACTGAGGCTGCATCGGAGATTTTTGAAGTATGGCTAAGAAAAGAAAGATTCTTTAGTGGCGAATACAACTGTTTATCCTCGTATCGGTACGACTAGATCTTGCCTCTACGTGGTGCGTGGTCTCGACCTCGATTATTCGCAACGTGGTCAAGATTTTGAGCCGCCAAGTGAAGTCCTAGACGTCGCCGATCACTAAACCAAGTGAAGTGGCATAAAAAGGATAAAAATAGAAAATGTGCCCCTCCAAACCGTTTTTATGCTCAGCCTCCCGCCGCCACCACCACCTGAGATCATCACAGGGCATGGCTGGTGATCGTCACAACATGAATAAGAGGTTGGATATTATATGTATGACGATATGTATGTCAAAAGGACTGTAAAGACATTTTGGATTTTATTAGAATTAATTGTAAAGGGGGGTTAAGATTGGATACAAGGGATTTAAATTTGAGTAGACAAACGAGATGCGAGGCGTTTTCGATGGTCCGGAATGTGGAGGGCACATGGCTTCAGCCGGCTCCGGCATTTGCTACCTTTGCTTGGCGTCTTGGAATAAGTCATCTACCTACCGTATTGTAAAACGTGGTGGTTGGTTTCAAGATTCTATGTCGATCTGTCAATGATGGCCAGCCGGACATGACGCGTATGACAGACAGAGCATAAGACTTCAATCTATTTGCTTTGAGAGTAACTTAGGTATATGTCTGACAGCGAAAATCTCAAACTGTATCTCAAGCGACTGTCAAGCAAAACTCTATTTACGATGATAGAGCAATAAAATATATTCTTAGCTCTGTCTCGTAGGCGTTTGAAGCGTAACACAACACCAACCTATAGGAAACGCATCTCCACTGCTGACGTCTCAAGGGGCGCAGCATCGGCCACCCGAGACCAGGTCCAGAGGCGTCTGTCTTGTCTTGGCTTTTCGCTCGTTTGACGATCACTCCAGCGCCCAAGTTAGTGGATCTTCAGGGTCTTGAACTGTTTTGGTTCGCTGTCACTAAGCCCAACCTCCAAAAAATTGGACCGGGGCGACGTCAGCTTGAAAGCACGGACAACATCCATCCCCCTATGCCCAGCCTGGGCCAGACCTGTATGCCTACGGGGACCTCTACTCCACTGCCAGCCTACTTCATTGTTCAATGCTTTTTCTTTGTTTCATAGCTTATTAGTCCCAACCCTTCCTTCTTGAGATTTGTTTCCTGTCTCTTATTTATCTACTCTCTGCTTTCTCATATTTTCCTTATTTTCTGCCTTAGCACATAGGTTCCCGATAAACCGGACATATATCAGAAATCCGTCAAAATGCTTCATACTTCACTTCGCTCCGTCATGGCCGGAGTCCTCGCTGCCTCTTCAGCCGTCTACGCTCTGCCGCAATCAAACTCAGGGTCCGGCTCTGACTCTTCCACGGCATGCAACAACTCTCCGGATCTATGCAACCGTAACTACAACAACATCACACATATGGGCGCTCACGGAAGCTCTTTTCTACGAGATGGTGACAAGGGACTTGCCGCCGCAGGCAACCAGAACTTCAACGCCACAGATGCCCTCGACGCTGGTCTTCGTCTGCTCCAGGCTCAAGTACACAAGGAGAACAACTCCCTTCGGCTATGTCACACTTCGTGCGATATTCTCGATGCCGGCCCGCTCGAGGACTGGTTGACCAGAATTAATGTCTGGATGAACGCCAACAAGAACGAAGTCGTCACTCTTCTGCTTGTCAACTCTGATAACGCCAAGCCTGATGAGTTTGGAAAGGCCATCAATGGCTCTGGCATTGCTGAACTGGCTTATGCACCCACCAGCCAGGAAGCCACCACCGAGTGGCCAACCCTCAAGTCCATGATTGGTAACAGCACGCGTCTCGTCACGTTTGTCACCAACATCGACGCTTCGTCCAAGTATCCCTACCTGATGCCCGAGTTCAACTACGTCTTTGAGACAGCATTCGAGGTTCCTACCCTCACCGGCTTCAATTGTACCGTCGACCGCCCTTCTAAGATCAAAGATGCCTCTTCAGGCTTGTCTAGCGGCTACATGAGTCTTGTCAACCACTTCAAGTACCAGAGCCTCGCAGCCAACACTGATCTGTTCGTCCCTGACACCGAGAATATCGATATCGTCAACAGCGACGGTACCAGCCAGGATGGCGAGTTGGGCAAGCACCTTCAGGAATGCCGACAGGAGTGGGGTACTGCCCCCAACTTTGTGCTTGTCGACATGTTCGAGAAGGGTCAAGTCCTTGCTGCGACTGATAAGATGAACGGTATCTCTAACCCTACTGGCCGTGAGAAGGTCTCAGACTCTTCCATAGGCAGCACCAATGACAGGCAAGTCGGCATGGTTGCCCTGACTGCCTTTGTCGCTGCCGCCGTGCTGTTGGTATAAGCAAACTTTCAGCACAGAATGCACATGCGCATTCAAACACAATTCCTTTGTCTTCACTCTTCGATAAACATTGCAGCATTCTTTACACAGGTTTGATACGACTTGCCGTTTAATCCGGTTCGGTCACATACATGGGCATATAGCGAGGCGTTTGGGATAGCAAGCTTGCGTTTTCATAAATTGAATTTGAGGACAAGCATGGGGCTAAATATTAGCATAGACTTGGAAAGATTCGTCCACTACACGGATGGTATACCCTCATCTTATCTTGAAGATAGACTGTCGAATAGAAAGGCACGGAGATGTCTTATTAAGTAATTACCTATGTTGTCTCACGCGTGAATGATCTCACTCGAATGATTATGACCAATTGTACATAAGAAATCCACTTTCAGTCATGTTGTCAGTAATTTTAGCATCATGAAGTCGTTGATGGTTGTGACGTTGACTCAGCCAATTGGCAGCGAGTGTTGACTCCTCTAACCTCAAGACCCATAGTCAAGTATCCTCGATTCCTCTTATTCCACCTTTCCTCTCAACCACGTATCATCAATCGTTCAATCAAAATATCCAGAACCTTTCAAAATGGACTACGCAAGCATCACTACACCAGAGTCGTGCTATGTCGACTTTTGTCTTCTTCCAGTCAGTCGCAAATACATGCCCATTAAGGTGTTTATACTCGCAAATGGGCTGATAGTAACCTCAACAGATCGGAACAGGAACCGTCTCTGTCGCAGAGGACATCGCAGAGGTACAGAAAGTTCTCAAGGCGAGCGGACTAAAGTATACTCTTCACTCAGCTGGTACCACAGTCGGTGCGTCATTTCTGTCATGGCTCTCCTGCCATCTACCTGCTGTGTCCAACTCGTTGATAAGAGCATGGAAAGCTAATTTGATACTTAATAGAGGGTAGCTGGGATGAGGTTATGGCGGCTGTAGGAAAGGCACATGCCGTTGTCCATCGTCGCGGCGTCGTGAGGATCCAGTCATCCATGAGAGTTGGAAGTCGGTGAGTTCGAGGCCCCTTTATCTTCTTCTCTACCACCAATGGGTATCCCATGATATTATACTGACCATGGGCCTTTTCAAGAACGGACAAGAAGCAGACAGCCGAGGACAAGATCAGGAGGGTGGAAAACATTCTGGCCAAGGACGAGTCTAAGTAAAGACATCGCCAACCCCTGATTTATACATAGAAGGATAAGGATATGCTATCACTGCACCCCCAGGAGCTTTATTTTTATCAACCTCAACAAAGATGCATCTGTTTTCATTGATTCTGGAGTATCACTTCTGCGCTTTCTCAAATACGGACAATCCCAGAATACAATGTCTTTGATATCTGCTTCATGCACACGTCTTTGGTGTACCATGGTGTAATTCATCTAACTGGTTTCGCATAGAGCTATATTGAGGAACTTGTTCGCCTGGACGTGTTTGTTCACAATGGTTCTGACCAAGCTCTGTGTGAACGATTTATTGTCAGTATCTTCGCAGTTAATGATTCTGTGAAAGTTTCATGTTTCGGTACTAGGGCTCTTGAGTTATTTGAAGTTATTAAATAAGACCAGGAGTTTTAAGAGTAGTGCAAGCGGGAGACCCATCTCCTTTTGTAAAATAATAATCTGTATAACTAAGACTTATTGGTGATTATTTGTCAACATGAGCCCACATATTAAGATGGAATACAAGGATAAGCATGCTATTACACACCATGAGAACAACAATAAGAATATCTACACCCAAAAGTTCAATTCGATGTGGTTCGGTGAGCATGCATCGATCATAGGACGGCAAGTATCGCCCCAGCTACCCGGTTGCTTGGACAGGAGTGTCTTTTTTTGGTGGGTTCATCATCAGCGGCCAGCAATTATAAACATGTTCACGGACAATATAATGATAATTAGCCGCAAGATCTTATCGTAGACACAGTAAACAGAGAAAGCTTGAACATATTCTTACGCATTGTCAAGAAATAATACGCAAACAGAGTCAGTCCTGGTGTTATGATATCTCTTCAAACTCTGTTCAGAGTACTAAGTTTGTCCAGACTGGAGACCGTCGTCCTCTTGACGGTGCATCCCGAGAGGAACTTCTTGCGTACAGTTTTATTACAGTACCTTGCATGGTTGTTGATCAGGGATCAAGTGATTATTCTTATCATTGGGACCAGCTCAGTCCCGGATAATAGCGGGTTCATTGTTAAGCCGGAGCTGGCATCGGAGGTCTATCGCAGTACAGCGTTAGTAAAATTATGTACCAAAAGTATCCGAACGCTCTACACCTAATTACCTCAATTCATTTTATTATAATATCTTTAATTATAAAGAAATATATTAATTAATATTTAATTTTAGTGTTTTATATATTATTTTAAAGCCTTAATTTTCCTCTTTAATATTTAGTATACCAACCCTGGGCGTGAATGCAGGCTTTAATCCTATATGGTAGAGAGTTAATTAGGTTATTAATCTCTTTTATTATAATTACTGCCTATACT
>JABCJY010000573.1:0-10202 GCA_013184415.1 Fusarium concolor
AAAAAAAAAAAAAAAAAGAACATCATGGGTGCCGGGGCCTGCATGAGGCGCAGGCGCAATTGGTTTCCTCGTACCGGGTGGAGTGACTACTGGAGGCTAAATGCTACGATACAACACAGATCTTTTACGAACCTGTGTCTTCTGATCGATACGGATCTGCACCGAGAAGGGCTGCATTACATATCTGGATCCAATCCATGCCAGCCAGCAACCTACACTGAACTTACCCCTGTCTTGATGACTCAGCAGGAACGCGCCCAAACCTAGACCAGTTGCTCCACGTCTCCCCTTTGAGCCCCTCGACCCTGCGGCTTGACCTCGTACTGCGCTTGGCTAGTCAAAGGGAGGAAAAGATTCCAACGGGGGTAAAAAAATTCAAGACTTTGTCCAACGCGCTGTCGTTCTCTCCTTTTACAGTACACAATTTGCGCCGATAGTATCGCCAAAAACGAATAGGTAGTTCGCTGCGAAACCCAACCATATACCCTTCTTTGTTTCGAATTCGACAGTCCCGTCGCATCCCAGCGCTGATCCCCGACATTTACTCCCACGATTGTTTCAAGATTCCCCCGCTGCCATAATGACCGACAAGAAGAACGAGGACTATGTTGTTCGCATGGGCGACGACAACTATGATAAGAATGAGAAGCCTAGCTTTCAGCCGTGGTCACCGCCTCCCGCTGCGTACGGCTCAAGCCCAGTCAGTGGTCTTGAGCAGCTAGAAAAGAGCCCGCCCTTGTCTATCTTGGCGTATTGTTTGTCTTCGATCAGTATGACCGTGGTGAACAAGTATGTTGTTTCGGGCAGCTTCTGGAACCTCAACTTTTTCTACTTGACTGTGCAGGTATGATTATCTTTGCAAGGGGGTCTCCTGGTATAGGTTTTGACATTGGATTTGGTATAGGCTATTGTGTGTATTGGTGCGATTACTCTGTGCAAACAGCTTGGTTTGATCAAAGTTCTTGCTCCTTTCGACTCTGATCGAGCAAGGAAATGTACGTTCTCACAGCTCAGGACACCGTGTTCTAGTAACTAACACGAAAAAGGGTTTCCCATCTCTCTTCTCCTCGTCGGTATGATCTACACAAGCACAAAGTCGCTTCAGTTCCTCTCGGTCCCCGTTTATACGATCTTCAAGAACTTGACCATTATTGTCATCGCATACGGCGAGGTTCTCTGGTTCGGTGGCAGCGTTACTCCTATGGCCTTACTCTCTTTTGGTCTCATGGTGCTGAGCTCGATCGTCGCTGCTTGGGCCGATATCCAGAGTGCCATCAATGGTGACTTTGGTACCGGCGACTCGGCTGCCGCTGTGTCTACACTCAATGCTGGTTACGCATGGATGGGAATGAACGTTTTCTGCAGTGCGGCCTATGTGCTCGGCATGCGCAAGGTCATCAAGAAGATGAATTTCAAGGACTGGGACAGTAAGTTATGCGTTGTCGGTGTAGTGTTTATGGAGCTGACCTTGTGTAGCTATGTACTACAACAACCTCCTCACGATTCCCGTTTTGGTTATCTGCTCGCTTCTCACAGAGGATTGGTCCGCCTATAATTTCTCTCGCAACTTCCCTGACGAGACCCGCAATAAGATCATCATTGGCATGATCTACTCTGGCCTTGCAGCTATCTTCATCTCTTACTGCTCCGCCTGGTGCATCCGCGTCACGTCCTCAACGACATATTCGATGGTTGGCGCTCTGAACAAGCTTCCTATTGCAATCAGCGGTCTTATCTTCTTCTCGGCGCCTGTCACATTCGGCAGTGTTACTGCCATCTTCCTTGGCTTTGTCAGTGGTCTGGTCTATGCCTGGTCCCGCGTGCGACAGTCAGTGTCTTCTGGAGGTTCATTGCCCACTGTGCGTCCTACGATGAGCGCCAGTGCCAAGAGCAACCGCGATGCCAATTCTTAAATGATGTGAAAGCAAGGCGCAGGTTTAGAAAGTGTATTGCGAATGGCGTTGATGATGCGGATAAACACAGCTCCTGTGGTAATTGGGGTTAAAGATTCGGAGCATTTGATAGAGCCCAGGTTAGGGTTTTTTGGGCGTGTATACTTATACTATTGTAATAAGCGATGGTGCCTTGCCTTATTTCTAAGAGATACATAGACCAGGAGTTTAGGAGGGGTTACTAGGTGCTGAATGCTGAATGCAATCTTCTTTGGAGTCATGAACGAACGCGTTGCTGATTACGAAGTGTGGACAGATCATCCTTAAGTATCCAAAGTGCTTATGATATTGAGCCATCCTATGTCGATTCACTATAGAAGCACGCCTTTATCTCATTGGCACATAATATTAATCGACTACGATACTCATGATCAGCTTCAAGGTCATGTTGGATTTAAAGATCGACACGTGCCAATTCAACAGTTGCCCCACGTGGGGCCCAACCGAGCAAGGACGTCACTTTTTGCTTCTTCTCCAAAATGTTGGGGATCTGATCTTCTTTACAAGGGATGAAATGACGTCCCTTACATTCACATTCTCAGTTCTTTGATCTACCTGTCTCTGTCCACGCCATGATATAGGTCACGCACAACCCTCCATTTTTTTCTTTCCTTTATATATCCCTTATTCCTCTTGAATTGTTATCGAACTCATAGACTGGTCTTGGGTGGTACTTTACCGCTAGCAAGATGTTGTACTTCCTGCATAGGCGTGAGTTCTCAAGCTTCATTTATCGTGTAACAGCTCTTTTTGTCTAACAGATGATCTTCTATAGCTTTTGTGGCCTTGGCAGATGCTGTTGGCGCTCCTCCAGATGATCGTGAGTCCTCTCCCAAACCTCTCAGAGCTCAATGATCCTCTAACACCATCCCAGTCAAACTCGTCACCTCATTCTTAATATCCTTCCCTCTCGCCGCCCTCCTCAAACGAATCCCCGACTCGAGACCTGAAGCCAAAAATCTCTTTGTCATTGGGTACACCAACAGCATTCCCTCAGCCCATGTTCAGTCCTGCTAACATGTCCAACCAAGCGTATCGCTCTTCTACCTCGTCGGCCTGTTTGATCTTTGGGGTGGTGTCCGAACTCTCTTTATCAGCGCAGGAGGAACATACTGCATCGCCAAATTCCTCAAAACGAGCCCCTACATGCCATGGATCGGCTTCGCTTTTGTCATGGGTCATATGTCCATCAGCCATATCGCCCGTCAGGCTGCGGATGATCCTACAACCGTCGACGTTACAGGCGCCCAGATGGTGCTCCTCATGAAGCTCCATGCCTTTTGCTGGAACGTAGCCGATGGCCAACTACCTGAGGAACATTTGTCCGACTTCCAAAAGAAGAACATGCTTAAGGAGTTGCCGTCTGTACTCGACTACACTGGCTGGGTCCTCTTCTTCCCTGCGCTCTTCGCCGGTCCATCTTTCGATTTTGCGGATTATCGGCGATGGCTCGACACCACCATGTTTGACGTATCCAACATCGACCCAGCAAAGAAGCCCCCTGTAAGGAAGAAGCGAAAGATCCCTCGAAGCGGTGGTCCTGCAGCTTGGAAAGCCGCGGCCGGTGTCTTCCTCATCGCAATGTTCATGGGCTTAGGCGCCTCATACTACCCCGATCTGCTCACCTCCGATATCTACATGAAGTATGGTTTCCTCCGCCGCGTCTGGATCATGCACATGGTTAGTTTCACTGCACGACTCAAGTACTACGGCGTATGGTACCTCACTGAGGGATCTTGTATCCTCGCGGGCATGGGCTACAACGGTGTTGACCCTGTTACTGGCAAGGTCTTCTGGAACCGATTGCAGAACATTGACCCCTGGGCTGTTGAGACTGCTCAGAACCCACGAGGATATCTTGGAGGATGGAACATTAATACCAGCAACTGGTTGAGAAACTATGTTTATCTGCGTGTCACACCTCGAGGCAAGAAGCCCGGTTTCCGTGCGAGTCTTATGACCTTTGGCACAAGTGCCCTCTGGCACGGATTTTATCCCGGTTATTACTTGACTTTTATTCTTGCGAGCTTTATCCAGAATGCCGCAAAGCGTGAGTTTTTCTGGCCCAATGTACCTCAATGATACTGACAATTTCTAGATTTCCGCCGTCATGTCCGGCCCTTCTTTCTCGAGCCTGTCACCGGCAACCCCTCGCCCAAGAAGAAATACTACGACTTCGCATCCTACCTCGCTACGCAACTCACCTTCACCTTCGCCACAACGCCCTTCCTCGTCCTCTCGTTGCAGGGCTCGCTGCTGGCCTGGTCCCGTGTCTACTTCTACGCCGTCGTCTGGACCGCCTTGACTCTGGTCTTCTTTGCTTCCCCCGGTAAAGCCGCCCTTAAGAAGCAGCTCGAGAAACGTCAGGGCCGTGCTAGCGCTAAGTTGGTGCGCTCCATCTCCACGGATAGTCTAACGGGCAAGGAGCCTATTTTGGGTATCTCCAAGGATATCGAGGGCGATGTGAAAGAAGCCATGGAAGAGATCAAGGCGGAAATGGAGGTAAGACAGCGAAAGGTCCAGGCGTAGATTGACGTGCATAAGACAATGGTCAAGGCGGGCTAAATATACACATTGTGGCTTTGAATCTGCCACGAGGAATGACATACTTACCACGGACGAATACCGAGTGTCAAAAGGCTTGTGCGGTGTTGTTTGTGGTGGTATTGTTTCAGGTGTCGGAAACCCAACTCAAGTGCACAAGTACTAGCGAATCAATTGGCGATATACACAGCGTCCTTAGTAGATTAAACATCGAATTCATTAATCTATCTATATCTGGGATAATCTGTAGTAGTGTCCTAGTCCAGGTCGTTTCCCTAAGTGTGATTAATTACATGGTATCGTGAAATGAGTGTTCTATGCTGACGGCTTTTCATCTCGTCTCAGCATTGCTGCCAAATCCAAACATAGTTGTACATGTGTATATGTCATCCATATGTGATGAGATCTTGATTATACAAAGACCCATTGCGGGTTGAAAAATTGAAATTTTGCAGTTTTCGAAGGCATCCTATCCAAGATAGTAGGTAACGTAACTTGGGTGAGAAGCCACAAAAAAAACAAATCGTACGTCGTTGAAATAGAGACAGAAAAACAAAGTGTAAAACATCATGTCTCGTTGAAATGGTACGCTCAGAAAGAAATCGTTGGTCGTTGAAGGTCTTTTTGACAAAATGCATAAAGATCGTGAATCTTGAAAAGTTTCAAAATGGTTCGAGCAAAATGGAAAGAATTCGTAATGCGTCGTGAATTGTTGAGATGCCGTGAAGTTCCCTGATAGGTTTCGGGATCATGAATGTTCTTCTAATCCAGGTCATCAAAACGTGATACCTTTTTGGTAAATGGTATTAATGTCCCCAGCGTTGTCTAACGCCAACCACAATGAGTGCGATGATCGCACCGAGGATGAGCAGCCCGATGATTGACATGCCTCGGTTGACTTTCCTCCACCAAATTGCGCTTGTGAAAACAGCATCCTCAGCGCTGTTTGCCTGACCAGAAGAGTCGTTGCGCTTGTCCAAATTAGACGCGCTGTCGTTGCGCTCAATGTCTTTTGTCTCAGTAGCTAGCCTGATAGGAATGAATGCGGCAAACATCCAAGCTAGAATTCCGTTAGAACCAAGTCTTTATGATGATACCTCATAACTCACCTAATGGGAAAACAAATCCCACCACGAACATTGTCACCTGTGCGTTGCGTCGCCCGGTCAATTCGCTCCGTGCTTCCCATTCCGCGGCCGGGGGTTGCCAAATGCTTTGCGAAACAGGCCGTCGGTCTCGAGCCAGATGAGGCGACCAGATACTCGAGGTTTGCTTCTTGATGTTGCGCACAACCGTCATGACGGGATGGGCTGGCGCTGCGCTGATGTCCATGGAGCCTGTATTTGAGTGTTGTCGAGGGGGTACCTCATGTGGTCGACGTCGAGGGTTGCGGATGTTTGTGACATTGGCATCCTGGCTTGGTGATCGGCTGAGTTGAGGAGCCTCAGGAGGCTGGCTCTCGCTGAAGGCAGAGTACATGGATTCCATGGAGGGCTGAGCAGCCAGCCACTTACGTTCGCCGCTACCATAGTAAACCTTGGCCCAAGCAGGGACAGCAGCATTGAAGCTGGCAGTGGACCGGAGGCTACGATCTGAGGCATAGCTTGACAAAAATCTCCCCATTCGAGTCCGTGATGGGCGATGATGGAGTACTTCCAAATCAGCAAGACCATCGCCATCTTCATCGTGATCACGGACTAGGCGGATAGTGCCAGTTGCGGGGTCGCGAGGCATACCTCGAGCATACGTCGCTGCAGGACTTTCCAGTGAATTGCTTCTCGAGTGAGAAGGGGTCTCGACGTGCTCTTCGAGGCCGAAAAGCGAAGAGGCCATGCTCAAAACATGCTTGCTATGACTGCTTCCTACGCCACTACCACGTCGACCGGGAACAGAAGAAAGCGAAAGAGCGCGAGATGCAGGCTCACTACCCCCTTCGCTTTCTGACATCACAGTGGACAAC
Organism: Fusarium concolor; assembly: GCA_013184415.1. Classification (NCBI taxonomy): domain Eukaryota; kingdom Fungi; phylum Ascomycota; class Sordariomycetes; order Hypocreales; family Nectriaceae; genus Fusarium; species Fusarium concolor. The sequence continues at coordinate 6,457 of JABCJY010000573.1, forward strand.
TGACCGCTCCATTGGTGAGGGCGCGTTTGAGGTCGGTTCTGCAGGTCTGGCCAAGATGGACCAGCGTGTTGCAGAACTGTTGGTGGTCCGACAAAAAGAGCACGAGTAGCTTCTTGTGTGAAAATTGTCGACAATGAGGTTATCGATGCGGATCGGGATCGGATACTTTCACGAGACCGGGCTTTGGCGAGGGCAAAGCTATCTGAAGATCTCCTTTTCCTTGGCTGCAATGGGGCAACAATCAAGCTTTCTTGTGAGAACTCCGGTCTCACGTGGTGCTTTACGGCGACGAGAGAGGAAGAAGCTGAGTGGCCTCTATAGGTTACGACGTTAACGTTGCTATCTTCGGTCTGCGGGCGAGTGCTGGCATGCAAGGAGGCCTCTGCTGAAGAAGGGTCGCCGAGCAACTCAACATTTGAATGAATTGAGGAAGGTGGCAGGCTATTCAAGTCTGCGACGTTCATCGGAGAACTGCATCCATAGGTTTTGACGTTGGTTCTCTCGGAAAGAGTCGATCTGGTTTGTTCGGATAGCGAAGATTGAAAGGATGTTTTTTGGTTGAGCCATTGAGAAGAAGGACCAGCTTCTCGGTCAGGAAGATCGACCTCTGGCAGCGTAGGCAGAGGCAGCTCGGGTGGAGCGTCTTGAACCTGCGGCTGTTTCTGCTTCACATCAGGAGTTTTAGGTACTTTACGTAAACCTCCAAACAAACGATAGTTCCATGGCGACGAATTGTCAGGGGTAGATGGATTTTGAGGCCGGGACGAAATAACTGGAGAACTGGGCCCTCGTTCTGTGAGAGGTGTCATAGGTGAGGTTGGACGGCTTTGGCGATCATCACTGTATGTACCCATGGACCCTCGACCATAAGAGGTGTTGCCAGTAGTAACAGATGGGGGAAGAGACCAGAAGGATTCGACTCTTGACTCAACTCTTGACGACATTGAAGCATCTTGAGGATGGATAGAGAATGTTTTATCGGAGTGGACGTTGATCACTCTTTTGCGAGAGGGAGGTCTTGGTGAAGCTGAGGGTTCGCGGGAAGGTGGGCGTGAAGCATAAGAAGTATGATCGTCGGCATCGGTATCATAATGGGGTATCCAGGAGGCAGGGTTGTCTTCGAATTCGGAGGATGGATACCGAGTAGGGCGCTTTAATGGGGATGGAGAAAGCACTGTACTTCGAGTTTGGGCCCTCTGCAAGGATGGTGATGGCGTTTCAAAGTGAGAGTCGTCGGAATGTGTCTGACCCAACTCTAGATCGGTCTCAGTGCTCGCATCAGCGTAGGTAACAACATTCTTGGATGTGATGGTCCCATCTGAGGCAACCCGTGGCGGGCTGTAAGGGACGACCCGGATTCCAAGGCGGTTGTTCTGGGAGTTGTTCTGGGAGTTGCTACGTTCATGTAATGCCCTACGCGGCTGAGAGCTCGACGGTGAGACCGACATGCTCTATGCACGAGGCGACAATAACTGTACTTTCTAGGACATGAGGATTCCGAAAATAACTTCCAAAAACGCTTGCTCTCACAATTGGCAAGGCAATTGACCTCAAGATCGAGATCGCGAATATCGCAAGGCTGTAGACAGAGAGCTCGGTCGGGGCCGGAGGTGGGTCAAGAAACTCGGAGGTCGACACAAGGGCCACGGCCGGGATATTCGGACAACGGTGAAGATATTAAAACCCGCAATAGGGCAACAGTATTATTCAAGCACTGAATGTTCCAAGAAATGAGTTCAAGCAAAGATGAAGCAGTCCAATGCGAAACGGGCCGGGTAGATCGAATTGTCGCGATGTGGATCGTTGGTGTTTCGGCCGTGAGAAAAAAAGACTCGATTGGGATGCTGATGTTTGAACAAAGACTTGAAGGCGAACGAATTAATTACCAAAATTGGGAGGAACCAAAAAGAAGAACAAGAACGATTAACGACTATTGAGTCTAAAGAGTGTGTTGAAAGTCAAAAGCAAGCTTGAATGAGTGACTGGCCAGTGGCCGATTATAGCGAGTGTATGTAGGTTGGTTGGAAAAGCACGAAACGAGAGGCGGAAAGAGGAAGACAAGAGATCCAGGGATGGATCATGGGGAAGGACGGCGGGTAAGTTAGCTAAAAGGGCAGCAACGGGGACGGCCCTCCACATGCGACCAACGGCGGCAGGAACAGCGGCCTGTCTCCTCTCCTGCTAAACTTGACCTGCCCTGGAGGCTGGACCTTGGACAAGCGACAACAAGCTGTATTGTGGGTATTTCCAGCTTCTACCTTGTCAAGGCTAAAAGTCTCACTGACGGTACCTAATATTGACTAAAAATTCCCAGGACCAGACGAACGACGAGGGTATGGAACGACCCGAACACACAGACCTCACAAACTCACACCCTCACTGAGCCTCTCCTCTCAAACAGAGAGAGTTGATTGGGATTGGGTCACTGACGTGTAGTGGGCAAAGAGCCGTGAGCCAGTGGTTCCAAGCGCCACTACGGCGATTGTGCAACTAGCGGCCTTGGGATATTACCTCGCTGCAGCAAGGCTTCCCCTGCAGACGGGGCGCGGCGGTGATGGGACCGTTGAAAGGACATGGGTTTTGGGCGAGCTAGGAGACCTGAAGGAGATAGGGGCGCTCTGACGTTGAATTGAGTGAAAGGACAGGGCAAGACAAGACACCGCAACTTTGGCGAACAGGCAAGGTTAGTTGCGTTGCAAAGCTTTTCATGTCTCTGAGCAGGTCTGAGTGAGGAGTAAGAGGGCGAATCAATCGGACGAGTTAAGGAGAAGGAATCTTAACATTCCCCTTCTATGGCGTGTTGCGAGCTCTGATTTGTCCATCGAAAACACCTTTGGCTTCAGGAACTGAATTTGGGGTTGTGCCATGTAGGGTGGATAAGATCTGTCTGAACGGAATGGACTATCGACGCTATTGTGGGGACAAGTCTGTTGCTGTGTGGTGTCCAATTGGCAATAGCTCCGGCTGTGGTGTCGTAAGATGCCAATGGCATCTATCTGTCTTCCTGCACGAGACCTGCAAGAACCTGGATACTTTAGGCAAGAGACAAGGCCTGGAGAAATTACTGGATCACCTCTGCCAGGTGGCAGGTCATCAATGGGTGCTAAACTTGGATTATCAAACACAGATATCCCGTTGAGACCTGGACAGAGTCAATGTACATGTTCAGCTGCCATCAGCCATTCAACTTACTAATAATCTGGAACAATTCGAAATCCTGCTTCAGAAGCATCGGTTACTCAAGTATGTACAGCTGTCTTCAAAGGCCACACATCTGGCCGCCTGTGTTTCTCTTCTCAGGCGCTTGTTTTACCTAAAGTGTTCCAGCTGCTCTGAACTGGCAAAATACATATGTCGTCTAACAATTCTGGCGCATCTATATGTACCTCTGGATCAAAGCTTTCTCTCGGCGCCTGTTCAGTCCACCCGCTGAGAAGCAGCGCTTCTCGAAACCAAGACCTGCAGAGAGGTCAAAACATGCAAATTCTCTCCACTGGGTCGCTTTGAGGTCCAAAAGATGCATTCTTTCGCTGCGTACAGAGTCTTAGGAGCATCGATAGCCATTCTTCAAAGACAGTCGACGATGTAACCAGACATCTTTTAAGCTTCGGAGCCGTTGCAACGGCTTTGGCGCGCGCAATCTCATATGTCCCTCATCAACGTGTTGAGCTCGCGTGGTCTGCTTATTGAATCGCGCCTGTCTTATATTTAGTGCCAGGTTCACAGGGTATTTTGAGCCGTTCCGA
>JABCJY010000574.1:0-23752 GCA_013184415.1 Fusarium concolor
AAAATATAACTATCCTTAAAAATATGTCATCCATGCTTAATAAATAACTTACAAAAATAAGAAATAAAGGACTGGAATAAATATTTCATCATGGTACTTTTTTAATATGTCCAACTAGTACCTTGCCAGATATGTGGCATCAAGTAATACACATTTATTGTACAGCATCATCCATATCTCTTTCGTTTCATGGCTTTTCACGACTCCTCTTCCTCGGCAACACCACCGGCCGCCCGAGCTCGCTTCAACATGTCCTCCTCACGCTTCTTCTCCTCACGCAGACTCCTCACGCGTGCTCGGTCGACCTCAGCCTGCCTGGCCATAGCATCCAGCTCCTGTAACTCACGAATCTCCTCCTTCGTGGGCTTGATAGGAACAGCGCGGGTCTCGGCGAGGACGTACTCAAGAATGTGGGACGAATGCTTCTCGTACATATCAACGGTGATAATCTTCTCGTCGGCGTCCGGCGGTGTGGCCTTGGACATGTTATTGCGTGATGAAGCGGGCTGTGAGCGGGTAGCGGGTACGGGAGTCGAAGCGTCAGGCTTGCGAAGGTAGATAGAGAGTATGGGCTTCTTATTGTTTCGATTGTGGCGGTTGACGATCATAGGGACCGAAGGGTTGTGATACTTTAGCCGAGGGAGGTTCTCGAGCCAGAACTTTCTGGTTTTGATATTAGTAATGTCTAAGCAAGTTCATTTATAGACTAACTTAGCACCCATATGACCATTCTTAAAGCTCGTGGCAAAGTCCATATGTATTCTGGTCACCTCCGGAGGAAGAATTGCTGCTCCGGGACCACATCTTAAGGAAACAAGCTGGATCAATCGTAAGCAATGGGTCGTAAGTCATTGTCCTGGGGGAGATATCTACCTTCTATATAAGTTGTTAGCCATACTCGTAAAATCGAGTGTCGAAGAATTGACTTACCCTGCGAAGCTTGTTGAAACGTTCACCGAGGGATCTCATCTTGAGCTGCGCAAACCTTTAATCTGTAAAGGCGTTACGCAGACGTCTCTTGGAATCGCAATGCCTCGAAAAGTCGACGCCTCTAGATCCAGAAAATCATAGACCCCTGCCCAAACAGAGGAACGCTGTGAGGCTGCGGGCCGAGCGTTGACCCGAAGTGGCTGGTGGGGTCCTGGTTCCGGGGTTGAATGAGGTGCCACTTTACATGGGCCGAAAGCTACCTCAACTTTTTTAGTTGCGACAGACAACCCGAACTCGATTTTAACTACCTACCTATAGGGGTAACGCAATGCATCGCGCATTGTCAGCTCGATGGCTCAATCGGGCTCTCAGTATCAGCGAAGCATCTGTTTCATCAAGTGTTCCATTGTTTTTATGTCCAGCCGTTGGGGCGTCAAGTCGGCTTTATAGAACACCAAGAGCGGCACCTTTACGAGCTCCGATTTATGTTAGACGACTTAATCACACCGAAGCAACGACCACCCTCGATGGGCATATCGCAACAGCAGAAGCCCCGTCTCTTTTGGACCCTGAATTTCCTAAGAGGCGATTGCCATTAAACTGTACGGGGTGTGGTGCCTTTACGCAAACGAGCGATCCCCAGCTGCTTGGTTATTTTGACCCCAAAAGCAAGAGAGTGAACAAGTGGTTGAATCCCAAAGCTTTTGAGCGTCATTATACAGCGAGCGAAGAAGATGGAGTTGTTGATGATGTTCTCAGGACATTAGACCAAAGCCAGCTAGAAGCTCTCGGACTTGATCCCTCTCTCTTAGTATCCGGGGCTGAGAGAGAAGGGTCTGTCGCTCCTAGTATGCCCCGTCATTCTGTCTATGGACCATACAGGAACTAACATGATGTCAGAATCACCCCCCCAAGATAAACAGCCTGTCTGTGACCGCTGTCATAACTTGCAGCATTACAGCACCTCGAGCGACACAGCAAAGGTTGAAATGTACCATCCCACCGTTGAGTCTTTGCGCGAAACCATCGAGGAATCTCCACACAAGTATAACCATATATACCATGTTATCGACGCTGCCGATTTCCCCATGTCACTCATTCCCCGACTCAATGTTTTGCTGGGTGACATCCCAATCAGGACGCGCAACCGAAGGTCGCGGGCGAGCAAGTATCAAAAGGATCGCAAGACGGAACTGAGCTTCATTATTACCCGCGGTGATTTACTTGGCCCTACGAAAGAGATGGTGGACTCGATGATGCCCTACCTGCGTGAAGTGCTGCGAGATGCCCTGGGTCGGCTCGGAAACAGAGTTCGTCTAGGCAATGTCCGCTGTGTTAGTGCGAAGCGTTCTTGGTGGTGCAAGGAGGTTAAGGAAGATATCTGGCAACGCGGTGGCGCGGGATGGATGGTTGGAAAGGTCAACGTGGGCAAAAGTCAGTTGTTTGAGGCTGTCTATCCCAAGGGCAGGATGGGACCTAGTAAGGAGGCCGGACAGGCATCGATATCGACATATCCTCGGAACAGCGTCAGCGCGGAATCAATATCAGCCGGGCAAGTCGAAAAGCAAGATATTGATGTTGGGGATTTGCTTCCACCTCCTCAGCCGGCTCAGAACTATCCCGACATGCCTCTGGTGTCCTCACTCCCTGGTACAACAGCTTCCCCGATTCGAGTACCTTTTGGAAACGGAAAGGGCGAATTGATTGATCTTCCCGGGTTGGCGCGCAGCGATTTGGACTTGTTTGTGAAGGAAGAGTGCCGTCAATCCATGATCATGAGGAAGCGCATTGTCCCCGAACAGATTTCAATGACACCTGGCAAATCCCTTATACTGGGAGGAGGTCTTATTCGCATCACACCAAAGAACCCCAACCTAGTGTTCCTAGCATACAACTTTACACCCCTGGAGGAGCACCTCACCCAGACCGAAAAGGCCATTGCTTTCCAGGAACAGACAAGAGAATCCATTGGTGTGCCGAGTATCATGCTTCCTGGTATTGCAGACAAGATGAAGCATGCCGGAACGTTTAACCTGTCCCATGATGTCACCAGGAAGAGGGCTGGGCCTCTTACACGGAAGAATGCGATTGGCTTAAATGTCGACAGACTGCCTTTCCGAGTATTGTCTACAGATATTCTGATTGAGGGCGTGGGCTATGTGGAGCTTGTCGCTCAAGTCCGTGCTCAGGATGTTGCTACGAAAGTGTTTCCTCATGACCAACAACCCCGAGTCGACGAAAGGACCAAGCAGAAACATGTGGACACATCCGATCCTTTTGCAGCCATGAAGGCTCAGCGAATAGACACAGCCGCTCCTATAGAGAAGAGGCGGAAGGAGCCTGAACCTCCAACGGAGCCTGGCTGGCCAGCGGTCGACGTATTCAGTCCTGAGGGTCGATTTATTGGCTCTCGTCGACCTATTCAAGGATGGTTACATAACAAGCCTCGTGTACTGCCAGAACATAAGAAGAGTCGACCGCGAAGGAGTATGAAGGGTGCGAAGAAGAAGACCAAGGCCGAGAAGAGAGCCGCAACTGTAAGCTAAGCTATGGTGGTGTTGTGTTGTGTTGTACGATTTAAGGCTATATGATGATTATGTCAACTGTATATCACCCAGAAGTATAGACGGCACCCAACGATTGTTAAAACCTCGAACTCAAACCTACACTATTTATCTGAGGCCCTTAATGGATGTGCTGAAGATACTTACCCAATTCACTTGCAATTTCATTAAAGGTACCTACCTAGGTAGGTAGGCAATGACGTGGGGCGAATCGACCCCCGGATTTTTTTTTACACCCCTCCATCAATGGCCGCTAATAAACCCCGATGACAATTCATTCCTTTGCCATACGATTCTACCGACAAGCGCGTGACAACAACGTCAACAAGATCGCGGACTTCTCTCCCAGAAAATATCAAGTCTTTCCTCCTCAACCAAATTCTTCATACAAAGAGACAATCAATTTATTGTGGTACGACTGCGTCGAAAATCACATTTTAGAACAATGTCGCAAGGGCAACAACAACGAAGCGCACCAGCTCCCTCGCAAACACAAACTGAGACCCAGGCGCAAACACCGGAGACGAGAGAACAAGCGCCGCAGATTTTGAGACTCCGAGGCGCGCACACGTCCAATGGGCGATCTGTACAGTGGGCAGAGGATGTTGTAGACAACGAGGGTCTTGGACGCAAGAGCTCAAAAGGTGAGCGACATGAGTTGCAAGTCTTGAGGGGTTTCCTGCTAACAGAAGTTGCGATAGTATGTTGTATCTACCATAAGCCTAAGCCCGTCGACGAATCCAGCGATGAGTCCTCTTCCGATTCAAACTTAGACTCAGACTCCAGCTCAGATCGTGACGGCGCACAGCCAGCGGGCGGCAAACGCCAGAGCTGTGGGCATGGACATGGGCATAACCATGGACGTGGAAGAAGAAGTGGAAAGGGTAAAGAGAAGAGAGCGCCGAGTCCAAATGCGTACGAGAAGATACCTAAGCCAAAACCCAAGGATGGGCCATCGGAAAGCAAGTCATAGAACCATAAGGACGCTGGGGCGTCTGAGGGTAGGATAAAGTGAGCATGAGTTATGATGATATGAGCATAGATTTATTGGTTGATACATGTCTAGACAGAGACTATTAACGAGATACTAGTATCTCAGTGATGTTCAAGCGAACACTTGTATAGGGGCCTAGGGATAAACATATTCCATTTTCAGATGATTATTAGTATACAAGAGGGTATCTCAATTATCTTTGAAGTTTTGATCTTTTGAGATACGGATAATCATTCAGCACCTTCAACGTCATTCTTCCCACTCTCAACCACGAAATATCTTCCAGCCGTTTTGCCTGCTGTCTTGAGAGCATCCCACTTCTCCGCTTTTGAATCGATCTTTTCTCTAACTCTCCTCGCCCTTTGATAATGCCCTATGTGGACCTCCTTGTCCAGCGCCTCTTGCAAATCTGCAAGCCCAATTGTCATCTGTTGTCGAGCCTCTAGTGTCTCGTCACGAATCGCTCTCAAAGGCTCAACGCCAGTGGTATCGACTCGCTGTACGACGCGGACAAATTGCAACTGACTCTGGAGGGTGTTGATCATGGCGGCCTCGTCTTCAGTGGTAGTAGGCAGTGGTAGGGCAGAGAGACGGAGGAGATGGTGTAATTGGGTGGGTGTGATCGTTTCTGCAGGTGCCGAAGATAGCGATGACGGAAGAAGACTTCGAACGGACCACGTGGGCTTCTCGAGGATTGAGGCGGCGGTCGAGGATGAGTTTGTAGTTAGAGATCGAATTATCATGTGTTTTGTAGAGTGTGTGGTGATGGTACGCCGAAGGGCGAGGCGGCAGGATGCGCAAATTGACATGGTGTTTCGTAATATCTCTTGTTCGATAAGGATATTTTGTTTACTTCGTTTCATAAGAAAATTCGTTAGTAGCTGATCATTGATCCTCAGATGTAACTGGTCCTCGTAGAATCTTCAGTACCTACCTTGCTTCTACCCAGTCACTGAGATGTCCATCACAGCAGCGGCGGCCTGCGGCGGCCCACTAAAAAGGCTCCAGGGAACTGTGGCCCAGGCGACCATCGTCATAGCTCAGCCACCGTCCACGCCGCAACTCTAGGTACTCTATCTTTATCTTGACTTACAACTCCAAGCCAGCTCCTGATAACTTTTTTCTTTCTGTTTCTCCTCCCAACTCTTACTTGATACCCCCTTCCACGAAGATCACGACCATGGCTCAAGACCCTCGAGCTCTCCTTCAAAAGGTTCCATATACCCCTCCCCCGCCTCGTCATTGTCTTGGCTGTCGCTGTCCAACGCATGCTGACACATCGCAACTTTCAGGCTCAGAAACAGCTTCAGAGCGCCGGTGGTGGCTTCAGCTTCTTTGGTGGACGAGAGGAGAAGTACCAAGAGGCCGCTGACCTCTTTATTCAAGCCGCCAATGCCTTCAAGATGCAGCAACAGAGTGCGCATTTACCGCTCTGTCTCGATATGAAACTGAAGCTGACAGTATACGACTTATAGACCTCGAGGCCGGAAAGGCTTTCGAACAGGCCGCGCAAGTTCAAACCGATAAGCTCAAGGAGCCCGATGATGCTGCCAACACTCTCGTTGATGCCTTCAAGGCCTACCGCAAGGACGATCCCCAGGCTGCTGCACGATGCTTGAATGTCGCTGTCGACCGATACTGCGCCAAGGGCAACTTCCGCCGTGCAGCCTCTCATAAAGAGAACCTCGGCGAGTTGTACGAGGTGGATCTCGGCGATGCCAAGAGCGCCATCGAAAGCTACGAACTTGCTGCCACCTGGTACGAGGGCGATAACGCGGCAGCGTAAGTTGGGCCTTTGCGTCTGTGTAATTTGCTTTTACTTACAAATTTGTCAGTCTTGCCAACAAGCTGTGGCTCAAGGTCGCAGATGTGGCGGCCATTGAGGGCGACTATTATAAAGCCATCGAGAAGTACGAGAGAGTGGCCGAGCAGTCAATCAACAACAACCTCATGAAGTACAGCGTCAAGGACTACCTGCTCAAGGCTGGCATCTGCCATCTAGCTAGTGGTGATTTGGTGGCTGCCCAGCGCGCCCTCGAGAAATACCGCGACATGGACCCCTCGTTTGGCGCACAGCGAGAGCACCAGCTCCTGATTGACTTGTGCGAGGCCATCGAGGCCAAGAGCCAAGAACAGTTCACCGACAGACTGTACCAGTTCGACCAGATCAGCAAGTTGGATAAGTGGAAGACTACGATCTTGGTGCGGGTCAAGAATTCGATTGAGGAGGCGGATGATGAGTTTGCGTAGATGCCTTTCTGAGGGGAAGGCGAAAGGTATTGGTATATGAATGATTACAGAAGGTATTGGGATGTATCACAATCGACAAACATTCCAGCAAGGTCTTGAGGTTCTGCTGTTGACATCAGGGTAGAAGAGATGAGACTGAATTTCAGTTTATTTCACAGTACATTGATGAACAGAATTAGGGGTCGCTATTCCAACTTCCTAGCCCCAAACCGCTGACCATCTCTTCCGCCGTCAGATCCACGTCTCTCTCTCGGCCCAGCAAACCTAATAAGTTGAGTCATCTTATGTGAACAAGTGTCAAGATGGCCATTAAGGCAGCACAGAAAAAATCCCCCGTCGCCCTAAGACTGCCATTTGTCAGACTTGGTAGCCTTTGTGGCGCATGTCTTGGGAACAGTGTATGTGTGATTCGGGTCCTTCTCCCAGGTTATAGATCCATCCTTCTTAACATTGATGTACTTGTACTGGATAGCTTGTCCTGCTTGAAGGGAAACGGTGGCTTTCCATAGAGGGTTCGAGGAGGTGTACTCTGAGGCGCCCAGAGCAATTGCTTTTGAAGTGTCCCAGTTGCCAAGGGCAGCGATGTTACCAACGATCTTGATGGTATCGCCAAAATTAGTGGTAACAACCTCTTCGAAAGTGACGGCCACAGAAGTCGCGGTAGCACAACTAGTGGGTGAGCTAGTAGGCTGGGTACCGGTGGGAGTCGGAACACCACCCTTGGGAGTCTGCGATGGTGGGAATGAAGTTGCAGTGGCCCTTGAGTATGATCCAGCAACGGTATTGGTTCCGCACTGCTGAGGAACAGCAGGTGCACCGCCCGCCCAAGAAGGAGGAACAACACCAGTTCGACGATCAGCGGCTGAGAGGAACGCAGCGTATGACCAAGTCAAGTCTGTAGCTGAAAGGGGACGTCCGTTATTCTTATCAAACTGCTCTGACAGGTGACCATCTGTGCCCGCGTATTTTGCAACGATAGCGACATATCCATCAGCATATTTTGAGGCAGCGTCGATGATGCTCTTGAATGTGGAAGAATCGCTGGCGTAGGTGCTGGTAGAGATTCCAGAGACCAGGTCCTTGAAGAAGGAAAGAGACACATCCGAGACAGTAATGGATCCCTTCTGCTTCCAAACGTAGATAGCATCGTAGAGCTGTTCTGCCGCGGCGAGAGTAGCGAGATACCAGGGGTTACCGTTGTAGTAGACGTCTTCCACGTATCGTCCAACAGCAACAGCAGAGCCCTGTGAGATACCCTTGTTGATGTTCCATGAGCGGAAAGAATCGGTAACAGCCTTGTGGTTAGCGAGGGCTTTTTCACTGCATGGCTGGAAAGTGGCGGCATCACAACTAAGAGTAGGGTCAAAGTTGTGGATTGAGGTGAGGATGCTGTTGGCGTCCTTGCCAGTGCGGCCGTCGTTGACATTAACTAAAAGGGGAAATAATTAACACAGTTCAAAGTCTAGTAAAGCAATACTTACTGTTAGAGTCAACATAATTGCCCGAGGAAATCCAGTAAGACTGCAAAAAGCAGAGAGCATTGGGGGCGATATTGGCATAACTGTCTGCCGGCTTGCCAAGCTTCTTGGCCAAGGCGGCACCTTCAACAAGAGCTGTAAATTGTCAGTACATGGCACAAGGAGCAGCATTGGGAAAACAAGCCTCGATATTGGGCAGCAGTCGTGAAGAACGAACTGCCCTTGACCTCTTCCCACAAGTCAAATCCGGTTTGGTTCCTATCGCAGTTAGTCATTGCCGTAGATTAGGTAGCTACTTACTTACCAGTATTGGGCTACGTAGTTGAGGTCATTGCGAACAACAGGCCACACAATATCGTTAGCTGTGGAAGTGTAGCCGTTATCGATGAGCCAGTTGGCATATGTGATGATAGCAGTGGCTCGAAGAGCTGGGCCATCTCGCTGAGGTCGACCTTAATAACTGTTAGTCAACGGTTCAGCTCAGGGGCAGAAAGGGATGGAAACCCACCCCAACCGCCAGTGAAGGCGCTCATATCGACGTTGAACTTAGCTTCACCCAGACCAGAGCCATCCGAAAGGGATCCAGAAGGATTGGAAACGGCCTGGAGCTTGGCTTGAGAGGCGATGTACTCCTGGATCTTCTTCTGCAACCCAGCATCGTAGGAGTTGATGAACCTATCTATAACATACTTGAAGACAAGAGCAGCATCTCGAGTCCAAGTGTAAAAGTCTGATATATGTTAGTGAGTGTCTTTAGTTCGTTCTATCAGCTTACAATCAGGATCCTGGGTGTCTGGAGATGCAATGACAATACCAGTAGCCACGTTCCTGGAGTTACAGCCGTCAGAGCCAATATTGCACAAGAGTTGCTCAATAGCAACAGAGCTCTCAGACTTGATGAAGGATTCAACAGAAGACTGTCGCTCCTGCACAAGACTGGGTCGACCCAACACGCTCTGAAGAGCGAATGAGCTAAGTAGAAAAGCAGAAGACAAGAAGTACATGATAGGCTGTATTAGGGAGACGGTAGAGTTAATTGAGAGTAATGAGACTGGTCCATCAACATCAACCAGGTCCATCGCGAAGCTTTTATAGAGAGCAGGCATGCCGAATTCAATAGAGGTTTCGTAATAGAAGACTTGGTCTTGTCAAGGGTATGGTTGCCAGATGCCCAATATGGAAGTGCGGAAGCTGTAGAGTTCGTGAACATCGGACTGAGGCCTTTGAGGGATAGTGCGGTGTGGTTCAAAGGGCCGAATAATTAGAATGAGGCCGAGTTGATTACAATTAGTCTGATGCAGTCTTCCAGGCGGTGGTGTTGTTTGCAGTTGAAACCACCTCGGCTTGGAGGGAGATATTGAGGCTAGGTAGGCTAATACTTTGGCCAACTTCAGACGACTTCAGTTCTATTTTCATGAGAAGAAGCATCTAGTGTTTTAACACAGTGACATGTCTCAGCTTGCGGTATACACGACTCGCATGAGGACCAGCTGACTATGGGCTCTTGTGACATTTCCCTGAACTAACAAAGACTTCACTACTAACGACCAAAAGTCTCCAATTCTGAGAGTGTGGGGTAAACACCTGCAATATGTAGGAGATTATTATCCCTTGTAAAAGCATGACCACTCATAGGCAGTCTTCACATGCCAGCCAGCCGAGCTCTGCCTCTCTTCGGGTCGTTTTGTCCCTCCCCATACTCCTGTTACCTATCTTGTGATGTTCAAGCTCTCAAACCCCAGATTGATATATGAGGCATCCCCAAATCCCAAGGCATAGGAATCGGCAGTGGACGCGTGATAAACGAATAAGCTTTGAATAAAGCGCCGAGTGCGACCCAACCCTTGTGTATATGTATGGGTATGTGTGTATATGCAGGTTGTACATATATTATCCTCGGTTATCGACTGCTGCGACATGATATCTTGATACACATCGCTTACAATATACACCTACCCTGTGGTTGTAATATTGGTTCACAGGCCTCGTGACAGACCTCACATACCCTGACAACAGGACACTCCGCCCGTCATGATATGCGATCTAGTCAAATCTTGGTACCCAGCTCCGAAAACGGGCCGCTGGTCGTAAATCAATGCTTGTCTCTTTCACAGAGGGTGGGCATATTCCCCAGATTCAGGACCAATGCCGAAACCATTTGTTCGAACCAGACTCTAGCTGTCAAAAGGCAAGCAATATCCATGGGTCATCAGCAATCACAGCAAGAATTTGATCGATCGCCCATGTTGCTCGGCAACCTAGGTTAGTGCAGGGTCCGCAAAAAAGTTTTACGTCCTTCACTCTAGGCGCATCGATGCATTAAATTATACAACATCACATCAGAAAACTCTACTAATCGAAGATATGTAGGTAGGCCATGGTTTTCCCCAACCTCACCAACCGACGGTCTCGGAAAAGGGGGGTGGAATATAGCGTCTCGTTTGCAACAGCCCCGACACTCAAGCCGTCTTTCAACAGCGAATGAAGCAACTGAAGCAACAGTTACTCTTGGACCTGTCGATAGGAAAATTGACACCATAACAAGTTGATGGCTCCTTATAAGTTATCGAGCTGCAAAGCGATCGACCCTGACTCCGGAGAGCAGGGGATCGCTAGGCACAGATCCGTGTTTGCTTGAAGAGAAGGAAAGAAAAATTAGTTGCGGGTTGAGGCTTAAATACACAAAATTTTGAGACAAACGATTACATAATCCGGCCTAATCGCGGAATCATTTGGACCCACCCGTCGCGTTGCGAAGTGATCTGTGCTCTTCAACCTCAGACTTTCCTTGTCTTTCTGTCAACCAAGAAAGCCTTCCATCATCGCCAGCGCATCACAAACATCGACATCGCCACTGGGACACGACTGCCAAGATGGACGCCGCAACCATAGAGGAGACGAATCGAATTCGAATCTCCCTGGGAATGAAGCCTTTGCCCGTCCCAGGAGCAGATAACACTACTCAAATCGAATCTATGTATGCCGATGGTGAAGCACCCAGCACACTCGAGAGCCGCCAGGCCCAGGCCTATGACAACTACAACAAAGTGATGGAGGCAGAGAAGGCCAAGAAGAAACGCGAAGAGAAAGCAGCAGCCATTCGGAAAGCGCGAGAGCAAGCGCAGCGCAATGCAGTTCTAGAAGGCAAAGGCTTTGGAGAAGCTGAAGAGGGGGGTGACCTTAGCGCCAAAGACTGGCTCATGGGCCAGAAGAAACGACAAAAGAAGATCGCCAAAGTCAGGAAGCTGGAAGAGGAACTAGCAGCAGCCGAGGCCGAGGCTGCAGCTGCAGTTCAGTATACTTCCAAGGACCTCGCCGGTATCAAAGTTGGACATGACACAGCATATTTTCTCGATGGCGACGATCAGATTCTTACCCTAAAGGATACAACTATCGATGAGAACGAGGAGGAAGGAGATGAGTTGGAGAACTTGAATATGCGCGAAGCCGAGAAGCTTGCTGAGAGACTCGATAACAAGAAGAAGAAACCAGGCTACAACCCCCTTGATGACGATGAGGAGGGCGAGCGCGGAATCTTATCACACTATGATGAAGAGATTGAGGGGAAAAAGTCCAAGAAGTTCACTCTCGATACAAGCGGCGTCATCGCAGAACTTTCAGATATTCTAGAGAAACCGGTTGACAAGACAAAGAACGGACAGAATGTGAGCTTGGATGATGTTATTGGTGAGTCGCACTTCCTCGTTCAACAACACGAACCGATGCTAATGATCAAATTATAGGCGATGCTCCTATTTCTTCAGATTACCTGGATCCTTCACAAATAAAAGCCAAGAAGCCCAAAAAGAAGAAGGGTAAGAAGGGAACACGACAAAAGCCAACAGATGACGACAATCTTTTCCCTATCGATACAGCACCCGCAGATGACTCTATGGACATTGACTTAAAAGACACTACTACCACTAAGAAGCGAAAGGCTGCCGATGATACTTTTGTGGATGACGATGATCTTCAAGCAACACTGGCGATTCAACGGAAAAATGCTTTGAAGAAGCGGAAGAAGACTCGACCTGAAGATATCGCTAAGCTTCTCAGAGAGGAGGAGAACGAGCCAGAATCGACAGAGCAGCAAGAGGGAGGACTTGTTCTCGATGAAGTCTCAGAGTTTGTTGCCGGCCTAAGCAAGCCCGGCGAAAACGAAGAACGCAAGCCCAGAAGGCCAAAGACCGTGTCAAAGTCACCAGAACCCGACGAGGACCACCCTATGGACGACGATGTCCAGGTTGTCGAAGAGGACAAGCCCCGATCGCCAGCTGTTGAAGAATTAGATGAGACGGGTGTCGATGAAGAAAAGGCAGTGGGTGCTAGCGTAGGCGCGGCCTTGGCGCTGCTAAAAGAGCGCGGTCTCATGGAGGATACACGGGGTGACGAGGAGCACAACAGCTTTCGAAATAAAGATAGTTTCCTCGCTAAGAAGAAACGTCTGGAAGAAGATCAGGAGGAGCAGGCACGCACACAACGTGAGCGTGAGCGTAGAAATGGCAAGTTCGACAGAATGTCAGCACGTGAGCGTGAGGAATTGGCTCGTCAACAAAACACCTCGCGCGATCAGCAGCAGTCTCGACGCATGGCCGAGCTCTTCTCAGCTGAATACAAGCCCGACGTTCAGCTAAAGTACACTGACGACCATGGCCGCTCACTCGACAGCAAGGAGGCTTTCAAGCATCTCAGTCACCAGTTCCACGGCAAGGGAAGCGGAAACCGCAAGACAGAGAAGCGTCTCAAGAAGATCGAGGACGAGAAGCGACGCGAAGCCCAGAGCATGTTTGACGCTAGCTCTGCAGGCATGAGTCTGGCAGCTCAGCAGCAACTCAAGAAGCGACGGGAAGCTGGTGTACGGCTTGCATAATTCGCTTCACTTTTTATCACAGGTTGTTTTTGGGAGGCTACGAATAGTAATATCGGCAATGGACAATTCAGATCAACAAAAGGTGCTTTTACCCTTTACTCATGTGCTTATTTGAGATGTTATTTCCTGCTGACACGATGTCAAGATTTAGATCCAAGGTATGTCTTGTATTCAACTAATTATACCTAGGTTCTTGTTTCCCTCGTCCTAGACGATCCAGCCCTTTTGAATCCTTCATTCAGTTCTTTCATAACCCAGAAAAACACTAGGTCCTAGATTACGAGCTTCGAGTGAAGTATCACCTCTTATCTACGCTCCTCAATGAGAGCCAATTCCTCATTCTCGATAGTCATTTCGTCCCAGACCTTTTTCATCTCTCTCATCGCCTCGTCCACATCCGCTTCGATAGCCTTAGCCATCTTCAGAGCAAGGGTTAACTCCTGGCTTGACTTTTCAACTTCAACCGAAGAAGAAAACAATGCTTCAAGAGTCAGGCTACCGGGCTGGCTGGAGTTGTTGATCGTGTCAACAGTGTCCTTGGTTTGATGCTGAGAAGACATGATTGCTTGTGAAATTGGCAATATCTAAAGTAATAAGTACTCGAGAGTGTTTCAATCTTCTGCTAGACCTGCAAGCTGAAGATGATTTGCAGATTGTTGTATGCTGCTGATGTTGAAGCTGGAACCCACGAGCTTCTTATACTGAATTTCCTTGTTACTGGAGTTTTATAAGTAATGTTGTGCTTTTGAGAGTAATAGTGAACACAATGATTGCTCCGGTAAAATGGTCTTTGTGGCTTATTTGCTTTATATTTGTTTGTCTTTGAGCAACTAGCTGTTCCAAAACTAAGCAAGCTCAGTTGGTGAACTTAAAGACTGTTCATAATCAAACCTTTCAACGTTGTGCATGTTCTAGTGAAATTTTCGTATATAATAATGGAAATAAGATCAATTTCATGTATCCTAGGTGTTTCTATAGGGAACAGAAGGAATACGCGCCAGTTGTTCCAAGTCATCCCAACTCCCAAAAACAAGACCCGCCAACTCCAAGCATTTCTGTTTTAAGACATTTCGGAATCGATCATCTATAGGTTGACCTTTGCTCCGATGCCTTTACCGGTGTAATGAATCTTCTCGGTCCAGCTGCCTAGTCTAACGGTAACGTTTGCTATGGCATCCAGCTTGAGCGATCCGCCCAACGCTTCCTTGAGCTTGCCATAGCCTACACTGCTGGGAGACCATTCCACGGGTAGGCGTGGAGTCTGGGACCGTCCAGGTGTTGCTGGGAAGGGTTCGTCGTGTATAATCTGGCCGACTGGCTCAGTGTGATTGTAAAGAGCCGTTGCGTTTATATGTTCTATGTATAAAGTGTTGTAAAGCAGAGGCGAAAGGAGTGTAAAAGTTGCTGTTGACGAAAAGAGATGAAAGGTAGCATCTTTTATAAAGTGTGGCTTCTCCCCATCGTGCTCATCTTCGCCAGGGACAGTTATCCGTGGCGTAGGAAGAGTGATGTTGATTGTTGACAGAGCTTCGCCAATTATAGGGACGTTTGGGACACTCTTTTTATGAGTTCGTGCCGTTAATGTCGTATTCTTACCAGAAACGTAATCTGATAGCAGTTTCCGACCAATTTCTTGTGCCTTTTTGCCCCCAAATCGTAAAGGGTCCCAGGTTGCATGAACGGAGAGGTTGATATTCTTTCCGAGGCCAAAGGTTACATTTCTTGATACGGCCTCGCCGAGAAGTTCCCCATCGTGGAGAACGTGTACGCTGAAGTAGGGGATAACAGCAGCGTATGGTGTAGGATTTGTAAGGTTGACGAGACCTCTCATCTGAACGCCTGTTTCCGTCGTTTCCATGACCTCGATCTCGCCAACTTGAGGCTTGAGTTTACCCAGAGCGTTCCCAGGGAACCCTGACTATCAGTTAGCATTGGCTCTTGCCATGGCCGCGAGGCGTGTTAAGAAAATACTTCAATGTGTAGATAAGGATTATTCATCCTCATGGGGGATGCAAGAGATTACCACAGCGATGACGGACCGTTTACTGGAATCTTGCCCTCTGCGGGAACCTTCTTCACCGTCAAAATGCCGAGGACAGTTTTGAGTTTCACGTCAACTTCGGCCTTGATATCGAGTGTGATATCGCCTCCACCAAACAGTAGCTTTTGCATGACCTCGCTGAACACATCGCCATCGGTGATTGTCAAAGGGACATCGACCATTCGTGACGTGATGTTGAGTAAAGTTTCATCGCTGTCTTCATCATGGATCTTTGTCGAGTTGGCGCTTTGCCAGTGGCGCAGGTTCAACTCGCCCATCTTACGCTTCTTGTAGAACAGATCAGCATTGGAGCGAAGCTTATCAACCCCCAACTCTACGTTCAGTTCAGGCGGAAGAGCTGCGAGTACTTGTGCGGTACCAGAGACTCGAGGCTCGCCCTCGGGGTCGTTGACGTCGGCGAATGGGTCTGGTAGTTTGAAGTCGACATCCGTCAAGGAAAAGTTACGAATCAAGTTATCGAATGATCGTCCTGGGAAATCAACTGGAACAATGATACTCTCAAGAATATCCGAGATCCATTCTAGAGTATCGGTGTCGTTGAGCTTCTTCCCCCTGACAAACACCTTAGCATCCTCGCCGTGCAGATAACGCTCCATGAAGTAGTCCAAAGGAGATGATTCAGAGTGAGGGCATGCCTTTGTCAGGGACTCTGGGATGTCGCGGATGACCCCTTTGGCGTCGGCTTGAACGTCCGCGTTGGCATTAACATCAATAGGGTCCGTGATAGCATCTGCAACACTGATAGAAGGCAGTGATGAGTCACAGTTGGGCACCAATACTTCAAAGCCAAGAGTCGGCACTCGGAAAGATACTGGATAGCCATTGTGAACTGTCAGGGACACGTCGGCCTCGATCACTTTGCGGCCGTGGTTGTCAACCGGGCGGTCGTGGAGATCCATGCGTTCTATGTTGTACTTAGGCATGGACGGGATATCATTGGCTGTGAGTGTGTCAGTCGAGTTCTAACAGATAGATCCGCTTTTTCTCATTAAAGGAGTGTCTTCTTTCCTAAGAATAGAGAGGCAAAAGAGCGGTAGAGAGATTGACCTTCAAAGATCATGGATTCCGCCACGTCATGGGCACCAAGCGGGACAATTCCTGACTTAAGATGAACCTTGGTCTTGCCCACCACCTTCAATTGCTTCAAGTTTCCATCCAACCAGTCATTCGCAATTTTGCGGATATGCTCGGCATCACCAGGGTTGACCTCTGCCACAAAATCCAGCTCATTGGTATGACCGTTAACAACATCAACAACCAGAGGAGGGATCACGGCAGTTCCGGCAAGAGCATCGGCATAGTCGGGTAGATAGACGTTGACAGTCGTTTCCTTGGTCTCCAGTTTTCGCATAATGCCGGTAACTGCTTTCCCGATGCGGCGAGAGCTTTTGTTATCAACTCGGGATCCATCGAGATAGACGTTTGCGCGAATTCGTGCCCTGATGCCATCGCTTGTAATGTTTTCGATGGACAAATTGGTGGGCTCCAGAACAGCAGCTTTCTCGGCGTACTCCTTAACAGCAGGAGGAACGAGGAAACCGAGAATAATAATAAGAACAACGATGATACCAAGAATTACCATAGCAATGATGGAAGGCAATCGCCAGGATGACTTGGTACTCGTCTTGTTGCGTCTTGGCCAGAAACTCCAGCCGGCCCGCGGCTGAGGTTCGGTTGAGGTGTGTTCATATTGATCGTCTTCGTTAGCATCACTGTGATGATCATCGTCGCTTCGACTGAGAAGAGGCGAGGTCTCAGTAGGCTCCTCTTGCTCGCGCGTTGGTGAGGCGAGGGGTTCGTTCTCCTCGGCCGGCATTGCAGACGTGTCGGATAGATGCGGAAGGCCGTCTAATGGATATTCGGGGCGCTCGTAAGGCGCAGATGACTTCGAGGGGTCGCAGTTCGAGATTGTAGTGTTAGGATGAGATATTGGTAATCGAAAGGCGCGCTGTTCAGAGTTGACTTCAGGGGAAAGTTGATGTAAGAAGCATAATCATCAAGTTGAGGTTAGGTCGAGACAGCGATTCGTCATCGAAGGTGAAGTCACCTTGACAGGGTTTATCATTGATAAGGTTGTAGCGGGGTGCTATGATTGGCCTGCGCTTGTTTAATCCAGGAACAAAGCCTCAGGCCCCAGCATGCACTCAGAGGGGCATCTGACCCTGAAACTTGGTGGGTTTGAGATTTGAGAAAGATCTTGCGCACGCGACGTCATTTTTAATTCACCTGATTTCCTTGAATCCAGATGTTTGATCGGGTATTTTAACATTGGTAAGGTACTAGATAGGTTAGTAGGTAGTCACCTAGGGACCGTCACCAGTGACATCTGGCACCACGGCGGTCTTACCTAATATTTGCAACTTGTAAGTGTTGAAGCCGAATAGCGAATTCAAGGCACACGAACCGTTGCTCATAACTATTCAGTATTGTTATTTGGAGTTGAGGGGACTAGCTTCGAGTAGTAGCCACAAGTGCCGTTCCTTCTATAGCTGGCTCCATATCACGACATAAGGTTCAGCTGCCTCTATAGGCTGCGCACACAAGCATAAAATGCTCAGTATTGTTATCTCTTTGACCGGCACAGGCCTCAACCAGGTCACTCGACCCACTTGACCCCACGTACAAGAAGGCTACAAGATTTAGGTAAAGCTATCTCCTAAAGGGCTGTATTCCTCTGTACCAGTCTACCTCTCTTACAGTATAGCCTTCTATTTCACTTCCTCTTATTGGCTAGTAGCCCTCTGAAATAAAGAAGGTACAAGTTAGCCTGTATCAGCAGATTTACCAATTTTGATTGGCCCTACACCCCTATTGTGACCTGTTTGAGGCCTTATGCCGGTCAAAGAGATAAGTAATACAAACTCCAGACTCCCAATTCGAAAGACCCCCTGCAGCTTTGCCAATTCTCGCTACTGTGTTGAGGGCCTAGTGGACCAACATGATCACCGCCATTGGAAATTCAGCTGCCGGCACACGGACTGCTACTTAAGTTAGAGATCCTCATTGATAACTCAAGTTAGGAAGCAGCGACTATCATTGATGAAAGTCCGACTATCATATCCATACGTTCAATAATATAGTACCTACCTAATGCTAACGTATACCACCCACTGTCCAATCATATCAAACCTGTTGAAGAGTAGAGTCAGCGTCCCGAAACCGGCCAACATTGGGGTAAGAGTGGATCATCATGGCTCTTTCCGCTTGAGGCGGAAACAAGCTGGACATGGCCCTCCAATGGTGACTCTTTCTACCACAGACTCATCTCACTCTGACCTGCCTTTTAGTTATTGGCTTGAAAGAAAACTTCACTTTTCTTCTATTGATCTACCAAACAACTCAATTGTAAGATTCATAACTCACCTGTTACTATTCAATTACTCATTGGCTCATACAGCACACACCTAGCACAACACAAAATGAAGACTTCGGCTTTCCGAATCGCTCGAGGAGCCGCTGGAGGCCTTCAAAAGCGAGCATACTCACAGGTTACGACCCCGAGGCATCTCATGACAATTGCTGATCTCACTCCTACTGAGTTCGCCAACCTTGTCCGTGATGCTAACACTCGGAAAATTGCTGTCAAGGGCGGAGCCCCTGCCAGCTATCTCAATGCTGGTCTTGCTGGCAAGGCTGTTGCTATGATGTTCAGCAAGCGTAGCACTCGTACTCGAGTTTCTACTGAAGCTGCTGTGACTATGCTCGGCGGCCATCCTATGTTCCTCGGAAAGGATGATATTCAGCTGGGCGTAAGTATTTCACTTATAGCAGAAAAGACTATACTAATGCTTGCAAGGTGAACGAATCGCTCTATGACACTTCAGTTGTCATTTCTTCCATGACCTCCTGCATGGTTGCTCGAGTTGGACCTCACTCTGATGTCGCTACTCTGGCCAAGCACTCCAGTGTTCCCGTCATCAACGCTCTGTCTGACGATTTCCATCCTCTGCAGACCATTGCAGACTTCCTTACTCTCCACGAGACTTTCCCTTCAGCAAGCGCCAAGGGAGCTACCCTTGGCCTTTCTGGCCTCAAGGTTGCCTGGGTCGGTGATGCCAACAACGTTCTCTTCGACCTGGCTATTGGCTGTGTCAAGATGGGTGTTGATATCTCGGTCGCCGCCCCTAAGGGATATGAGATCCCCGATGCCATGAGGCAACTCATTACTTCTGCTGCCGATGGCGTTTCCTCGCCTGGCAGACTCTTCGAGACCAACGTCCCCGAAGAGGCTGTCAAGGACGCCAATGTTCTGGTGACAGACACATGGGTTTCCATGGGCCAGGAAGCTGACACCCAGAAGCGACTTAAGGACTTTGCTGGTTTCCAGATCACCAATGATCTTGCCAAGCGAGGAGGTGCCAAGGCGAACTGGAAGTTCATGCACTGCCTGCCTCGACACCTCGAGGAGGTTGCCGATGAGGTTTTCTACAGCCCCCGATCTCTGGTGTTCCCCGAAGCTGAGAACCGTCTCTGGGCGGCCGTTTGTAAGTATTTACGCCAGACCCTACCGAGCATTATGCTAATATTGTCTAGCCGCCCTAGAGGGCTTTGTTGTAAATAAGGGTAGGTTCTAAACTAGGATAAAAGACGGAACGGATGTGGACTGCATCATTTGACAGCTACAATGGACAGAAGACGGAGCATTGGCGCATGAATAACAAAATAGTCATTTGAATTAAATCAATTAAACCAGATCCTTCCCTTGAAAACGCCATCGGACAAGCCACTAATTGAGATACCTGACTTAACCGGGAGGCAGCTGACTGGCATCGACAACGTCATCTGCTTCCATCACGAGGGATTCCTGGTTACTCTCAAACAGAGGAGATCGGGGAAGGGCCGTCAAACCAGTGCGGGCAGACTCGAGAATGCCGAATGGGGCAACGAGCTTGAGGAATGAGTCGATACGAGACTGCTTGGCAGAGCTAGAACGGCAGTCAGTATCGCGTATGATCATGTGAATAAAGGGAGAGTAGCATACATCTCGACAATACAGCTGTTAGTGCTGATATCCAGAACCTTACCACCGAACTGGTGGGCGAAGTAGGTGATGGACTTCAGATGCTCATGCTTATGTCGGAGAGCTTGACTGACAGCCAGCTTGCTAGGATGGAAGTCCTTGGCGGTGTCGGAGAGACTGCGCTCAATGGCCTCGTGGGCGAAATCGACGTCGGTCTCACCAGCAGCAATCTCGCGGTGGTGGTGGAGAAGCTCCTCAAAGTACTCGGGACCGAGGGTGTTGATCTTTGCGAGGAGAAGTTCACGCTGGACGAGGGCAGCATTAGTGTAGTCGAGAACGGCCCAGACAGGGACCAGATCCTCAAGCTGTCGGCGGGCCTGCTCAACAACGCCGTCCTGGCCAGTAAGGACGATGGTCATACGGGAGAGATCGTCAACCTCAGTGTTACACACGACAAGAGAGTCAATGTTGAAACCGCGAGCAGCCAGAATACCAGAGACACGGGACAGGACACCGGGTTCGTTCTGGACAAGACAGTTGAGGATATGGCGCTTGGGAGGAGCAGTTGAAGGGACCGGGGTCTCGTAGAGAATGTTGGAGACGGCGGACTGGGCGGACCAGGCAGGAGGGCTATCGCTCACAGGGAGAGGAGCAGAGCGACGGCGGAGGGCCTTGTAGGCGATGGCAGAGGTCGAGGAGGAGCTATATCGTACAGCAGCCGCGCCCCTCGCAGACGCAGCCCAGCGGAGGGACGAAGTCAAGGGCCGTAGAGAAGCCATCTTGCAGAGACGGGAGAACAGGAAGGGTTCTCTAGCCAGAACAAGAAGCGTCTCGTCACGGTAGAAATAGCAATGGTTCGGGTAGAGGATGAGATGAAGATGACTCAAAGTCAGGAAGAGAGCCTGAGGGAAATGCCGAAAAAACCAATGCGACCGATAGGCCGGTCACCGGAGGCGATGAGGAGACGGGGTAGGTGTTTGGGGGGCACGGATCAGCTCGGCAGGGGTCCGCTGTACATTCGGAGTTCAGGTTTATTAAGAGCTTTGAAGCTGCAATTGTATAGTAGCTGTTGGTCTAATTTATATAGCAATAATAAGATCTGGTGGGTAGATGTTGGATAAAGTAAGAATTAGGAAGTAAGTTTTCTAAGATTAATTTGTCATGAGTGTTGTCTACTGCAATACATCAAATAACCCCAAGACTTGTGCCCATGACATTCCCCAGATCCAATATTCAAATCCATGCAGGGCTAAGCCACACTATCGTTAGCTAATTGTCCAATGAAGTAGCATTTGTTACACAGTTATCTCACAAGCAAAGACCAAAATAGGGATTGAAAGATCAAAACCCAGCTTGTCAGATAACCATTATACTTCGATAGACACCAATTGTTAAACTCTAGGTATCATCCTCATGCTCTACCCAAATACTAATCTTTATCTCCCCCAGCTCCTTCCCCACATACTCGCAATGGCCGATTTCGGGGTAGCTCATAAGCCACGTGTGGCGGAAGGCTGTGAGGAGGAACGTGCTTTGTGAGGCTTTGCCAAAGGACCCTCCAGCCTTTCTTTCGCTGGTCAACCCAACATTAACTCCACTTCAAACAGTCGCATTTTGGTTGCTGTTTTTCACACAGGCACTTATAGTGTCGCATTGCCAAATATCGATATAGATCATCAGCGCTACGCTTCTCTTAAGAGACCAATACTTCAAAGTGTGGCATTTTTCATCAACTCCAATTCTGCAGCTCGATCTGCGCACCTCGCCATGGACGAAACCGAACGCCGAACGGTGAAGCGCTCGCGCTTCGACCAAACCGAGCCCGAACCAAGGAGGGTGACGCGATTCGACCGCCGCTCTCGATCTCCCCCATCGCGTCGCTCTGAGCCTGGCAGAGACCGCAGCCCCATTGCGAAAGATGCAACTCCTGAGGCAAAGAAGTCACCAACGGATGCTGCCGCTGCCGCTGGTACGTGTTAATGCTGCAGGTCTTAATTCCAAGCCTGTGTTGCAACCCTTGCTCTTGTGAATATGCTTCTGACATGATCTATAGCTGCCGCCGCGGCTCGAATCAACGCGCAGCTTCAGGCCCGCAAAGGAATTCAGCACGTCGACGTGCCTCCCATCAGGTCTGCCGACACCGAATCACCGCCGCCACGACCAACTTCGACTCCACAAAGCGCAAACAAAACAGCTCCCGCGCTCGATGGAGAGATGTATGTTGCAGATGGTGACTACATCCAGGATATTGAAGTCAATGACCTGAGGAATCGTTACCTCCTCACCAAGGGGTCTACACAAAAGATGGTAAATACTCTTGATCTTAAGTCCACTGATCCTCCCAGAAGTGCTCTTTCGGATTATCTTTGCACCTGAATCGAGAATATCATGCTTACACAGCTTGATAGCTCACTCCAACATCCCCTTCGTTGCTCCTGCTGACTCCCACTTGATTAGATCAAAGACGAAACCGGCGCTGGTACGCAATTCCTTGCCAATTTCTTAGTAAGATATGATATTAATTTAGCAAGATGTCACCACCCGAGGCAACTACTATCCTAATAAGAGTATGGCAACGGCCGCTGTAAGACAGCCCTTCACCTTAGTTGGTTTTTATACTAATTGTGTATAGAATCCTCCGCTCTATCTCCATATCACGAGCACAAGCAAGTCTGGTTTGGAGGCCGCTGTCGCTAAAATCAACGAACTCATTCAGCAGGAACTGCCTCAGCTTGTCGATGAAAGGCGTTTCCGACGCCGGGATCAGGAGCAGGTCGAGCGCGATGAGTTTGGTCGAGTAAGACTTTTGAGGTCACTGTGTAGGTTGAGAACGCTGACGATTTCCCTTTAGCGCAAATGGCCTGAAGAGAAGATCCCGATAAGCCTAGAGCCGGTACATGGCTTTAACCTGCGTGCTCAGGTCGTTGGGCATGGCGGCGCTTACGTAAAGCACATCCAGCAAGAGACCACTTGTCGCGTACAGATCAAGGGACGGGGATCTGGATATCTCGAAGCGGCTACTAATCAGGAGAGCGACGAGGACATGTTTCTCCATGTCACGTAAGTTACGCGTTTGTTGTATTAGAAAACGGACACCTAACATGTGTGTAGTGGACCTGACCCCAACATGGTTGCAAAGGCAAAGGAACTGTGCGAGGACCTCATTGCCAATGTTAAGGAACAGTACGAGGAGTTCAAGAGTCGTCCACCTCGCTATGGTGGTGATCGCTATGGAGGTGATCGATACGGAGGCGACCGGTACAATGGCGGTGGTGACCGCAACCATTCCCATGGAGGTTCTCATGGTTCCTATGGCGGTTCACACGGTGGATATAGTGGTTATGGAGCTAACTCCGGCGGTGCTTCAAACAGCCCAGCACCTGCGGGTGTGAACAGTCCGACTGCCGCTGCCGATTATGCTGCCCAGTACGCTCAGTACTATGGTGGTGCAGACCCTTATGCAGCCTACGGCGGTTATGCTAAGTGAGTATATCTCATCCTTATAGACTATTGTCCCTTTATGCTAACCATCACCACAGCTATGTTGCCATGTATCAGCAATACTATGGAGCTCAGGCCCAGGCCCAGGCCCAGGCCCCGGGCGCTCCAGGTGCTGCCCCAGGGCAATCAATTTCACCTCCCCC
>JABCJY010000575.1:0-16127 GCA_013184415.1 Fusarium concolor
CTGAAAAACAAATTGTCCTTGTACAAACCCCTCCCGTACTTTATATATCAGTTATGATAACATTACGCTCAATCATAGATGAAATCATAGGGTCTTCCATAGACAAACCGAAGTTTGAAGGTGGGAGGAGGTTATTGACTGACATGATGTCGCCAGAGGCCGCGGGTAACAGGGCTGATTGTGAGACACTCGGCGGCATAATGTTTGTTTCCCAGGAAAAGTTCATATAGAAACCATTGAAAAAGCTTTGCGGTAAAACATTCAAAGCGCCATTAACATTTTCATAATCAACGGATGTGTTGGAAAGGTCCGGGGAGCTGTTGGAGTACTTCTCAGCTTGACTGGGTGGGGGCAACTCAGTATCGGGCTCCAGGACGTCTTCTTTTAACGGTTGATCTTCGTCCTGCTCTTCCATTTGCGAATCATCTTCCAAGACAGTGGAAGCTGTTGGAGAATTGGTGGCGACACGCGACTGCATAAAACCAAGCTTTCGAACAATATCTTGGACAATGACCTGCCCATCAACGCCCACTTCGGGCTCATCGAGGTCCCAGGCGTCGCCATTTCGAACCATGCAGTAAAGCTTTTCAATGGTGGACATAAGCGCAGAGTGCGTTTTCTCGAATAGCTCCGTGTACCTAATATTCGATTAGTCAACCTTTCAAGTTATCTTGAAATACACACCCTGGCGGAAGCTGCCTATACTCATGCTTTCCAGCTGGTTCAGTGGTGCAAACGAAGCCATCGCGCTGACACCGCTGACAGGGGAAAAATCCACCATCGCACTTTTGTCGTGTCATGTCAGCCCACGTTCTTAGGCCAATTAAGCAAGACACACCTTTGTCTTTTTCAATCTACATCGATCACAAGCTCTTAGTACTCTCTTACGGCGAGTAATGGAACGCCCGAGGGCCTTCCGAGTATCGTCCCGTCTGGAAGTGATTAAAAGGCGGTCAGTCATTGGAACAGAGAAAAAGATAATTATGTCAAGACTTTATCAATCAAGGCAAACGTAGCTGCGTGTAGCCCTGGAATTTATCCATGGACGCAGTAGGAAAGAGCTATACGGAAGCAAAAGGTATTAAAAGACCTTATATATATGCAAAGCGAAAATGACATACCGCTATAGATGTTCATATTCTGTCTCTTGCATCATCCTACAATGCTGAATGGACTACGCCTTGCAAAGGATCTGACATGCTTTGACACTAAGTTTTGTGGCTTTGAATCCAATAAGCTTATCCTGCATATCACAGCACGCAAGGGGAAGTGTCGTGCCGAAGAGGTTCTCGGTAAGTTATGAACATATGTTATACAATCAGAAATTCGCCATTTATTTTCAGACTATGTGTTTCTTTACCCTTCTTTCTTTCAATTTGTTCAGCATTAACCTCGGTTAAAATCAATCATGCCTTCTGGGATAGCAAATATCCAAGCAAGTTATGTGTCCATTGCTCGGCTAAACGTCTCGGATATAATCATTTTAGGGAACCTATGCGACCGGTGATAAGAAAACATTAAAGTTTGAAGGCCCTAGCCTACAATGGTTGCATGCCTGGGACTCAAGATGGAAATTCGTATGGGATAGAAACTCGCATGGTTACATCATGCCGTTGGTGGCTTTCACTTGCCAGAACGGCAATGGTAGCTTAGTTTGAGGATCGCCATCCAGGGCAATCCATGATGACTACTCTGGCTGCATGTGAAAACGTGACATCAGCTGCATTAGTAGACGCCTATGAGTGCTGGCGCTTATGTCATGATGAGTTATCAATACATGCTACATGGCTAGTTTTACTATAGCTTTACTTACTGAGTACGTATTGTTTCGCGTACGTTGTAGAGAATCAGAATTGTTCTTGTATCTACGCAGTATCTAATATATCTCCGATAGCTCTAATCAATATCGGTATCTTTCCCTGTGAGAAGAGAGCAACGTTGCAGACTAACAAAACAGACCCTTGCAACCGATATGCCCCAATATTCTTAAACGCGCTTATGCACGCTGCCTTTAACTCCGATCCACCACCTTGACATGACCAGGTGGGTGGTAGAAAATTCGGGATTAAGGAAAGGGTGTCATAAATATGAGGATATTTACCTCCAGTCACAGGGCTGAAATACCCAAATCTTTATGTCAGCAGACTCCTGCTTCTCTGGGCAACCTGAACACGAAAGGCCCTAGCCAAGATGCGTGCCAAGCCAACCCAAAGCTTGTTTTTCCGTCTCTTTGCTTTGCTGAAACAGGTTCTTGTTCTTCGGATCCACACGCACGCAGAAACCGTGCCCAGCCCCAGGGTATACAACCACCTCTGTTGGGGTATCCAAATCCTTCCATGTCTCTTTCATCACGTTCACCTGGGACATGCACGTGACAATATCCTTGTCTCCGATAGCAACTGAGACAGGCTTGATGATTGGGGCTACGTCTCCAGGATGAGACATGCCGCTAGGATGACCTGTAAAGACAGCATCAACAAGCGGCGTACCATCTGCGGTAATAGACTCTGGATGGGCCAGAGTCAACATAGGCTTACCGCCCCCGCAGAATCCTGCGGCTCCTATACGTCGTTGAGAACCCTCATGCAAACGGACGGCCTCAAGGAAGGACCGAATTCTGGGCCATGAAGCTGCCAAGCCGTTAAAATAGAAGAAGGGCGCCATTCCGTATATGGTCTGCGCAAGGTACCATCTGTATCAAGTTAGTCCATTATCCTTCTAGGAGCTATCAGAGTCACCCACGGCTTCCATATCCACTTCCAACTTAGAGTGGTATCAGTCAGAGGACCCACGACGTCCTATAAGAATCAGTCAGTACTGTCAAAAATTTCAGTACAGCGTTGGTGCCAATGTACAAGAAGCCGTATGGGGGCCGGTCTATCATCCATAAAATCTGGAAAATAGATCAAGAAATCGCCATTCAGGGCATATTGATCAGCAAGAAGTCTATTATTCACAAACTCCCATCCAAATGCGTCAGGAACGATGAAAATAATGCCTTTTATTTGTTTATCAGGTGAAGAGGTAACATAGGTTGGTCGTCTAAACATTTCTCGGACTACTCCTGTTGGCTTTCCATCATGGCTGTGGCCTTCAAAGCATTCGGGGCAGGACATTGTGGAAGTAAAATACCGGTATGCAAATTCGCGGCATGTAAAAATGTTAGAATAAAGAATCCAACTCGGA
The DNA here is from genome assembly GCA_013184415.1 of Fusarium concolor. Taxonomy (NCBI): domain Eukaryota; kingdom Fungi; phylum Ascomycota; class Sordariomycetes; order Hypocreales; family Nectriaceae; genus Fusarium; species Fusarium concolor. The sequence continues at coordinate 3,187 of JABCJY010000575.1, forward strand.
AATGATGGGAATTGCTGGGCACTTGATAGATATTTACAATGATACTTATAGTTACATTCTAGAACTTTACACAGGTAGCAAGTCTTTATTAGGTTTAGTGGTGAGGCCAATTTCGTACACCTCAAAACAACCTTGTTTTTACAGTTAAAATTGGTATACTCCAAGTGTCGCGCTACTAACACAAATGCATCCGTTGGGTCCGGTCGCTTTTTTATCGCCTTGCCGAGCAATCGGCCTCCGATGTTTGGCCTTCGGCTTGCAGTGCTCCGTATGCCGAGTGCCTGCTAAGGGCTTATCTGATATAAAAGCTACTTGTAATCCACCCTAGCTCTTACAATACATATCCAGCCCTAGCAAAGCCCACCATAAATATCACCAATCGTAAATATAAGCCAAACCCTTTAATAACACAAGTCATTATTATCGACGGTGGACTTGCTGTACGTTCTGCAGCTAAACGTCACATAAAGCTTGTTAACAGATTTGAGGGGCCGGTGCTGGCTTTGGCCTTGCATAAGCATGGTATTTTCAGTGCTACCTATGAGTTACGGTCCTTAATGTAAAGATTAGGCGGCTATATCTCCATCGCTCCCAACGCCGCTCGAGCTCTAGATTATATTGGTGTTTATCGTTAACTGTATACCTAAGGCTTTAATCATGAAGAAATTTTATTTGAGAATAGTCCTGGTTATGTTCTTGGGAAGTTTCTAAATGGAAGTTTAGAGTTACTATAATTTCCATGCCCTGCATATTAAACGATTTATTGTGTATAGCGATCTCTTGTTTGCCTGTGATTAGCATAGCATTCTAATTGACTATGAAAGTAAGTTTAAGAGCGTTGTTGGAGAAATAGATTAAACATAACTGTCCATTCAAAGATAGAGAGATAGTCACTGCTGCATTTGTCATTGGATGTGATGGTATTCACTCCAAGGTGAGAAACCACATTGAAGTGGTTCGGCCAGAGTTCAGCCGGCTCATGGGCATTATGGGCTCCGTGATAGAGTCCGAACTTGCCTCGATGCATGGACCATCACGCCCCCCTCTTCCGGCCATGTTGTTTGGTGCTAATGGCTCGTTTGCTATCATGCCATGCAGCTTTGACGGCAAGGAAGTTGGATATTTCACTACTCTTGAAGCGAAAGATCTCAGTCATGAGGAATGATCTCTGCTTTACGAGAACAAATCCGAGCTATGCCAATTGATGGCAGAGCGCTTTACATCCTCGGGTTCAAAGTGGCCTGCTCTAGTGCAGGAGCTTTGCAACAAAACTCCAAAGGATACCTTGACCAGTTGGCCGTAAGTAATCCCCTCGATTTCACAAACATCCGCTTACAGACTTGGGCAGCTTTTTTTTCAGTTCCAACACTTCACAACTGGAAATCCACGACCGGACGCGTAATAATTATCGGCGACGCAGCTCACGCCATTCCACCAACAGGTGGTCAAGGCGCAGCCATGGCATTCGAAGATGCTGAAACACTTGCTTACGTCTTGGAATGTATTCAAGACATCCATCTGACTCATCCTGATGGCGACCACAAATTGCTCGCTAATGAGCCCCTGCACAAGTGGCAGCGACACCGCCAGGATCGCATCGACAAGGTCATGTGCTTTACTTCGAAGAACGGGACTCTAGGCAAGAGTAGTCCACATGTTTATGAGGGAGCAGCGAAGGAGTGGATTATTTGGGCTGCGTTCAAGTTCATGGGTTCTGAAGCTGGTGCAAAGTGGTTGTACACGTATAATGCGGAGGACGTGCAGTGTTTGTGGGTCTCATATCCTTGTTTATACCCGGATCTGCAGCATGGCACAAACTGTTAGGTACCTATGGTGTACGTCATTTAATATGTTACAAAAAATGATGTTTACCCTGTACAGTTCGCACAACTAGTCTTCTACTGAAGCTTGGCTAATGCTAATATGCTTAGTACAAATTAAATGAAATATTTCTATCAAGAAAACTACAATAAGGACACAAGGGGCTGTATTAATAGAATAGTTAGGTAGATGACGGGGAACTCGGTTGCAAAAGGCTGAAAAATAAAGAAGTATGGTTATTTAACACTTCTCAATTTTCGGCGTTTCCTTTTCTTCAACAGGCAGCAGTACTAATATATTTCTCCATCGCTAGAATATTCTACATGGAAAAGATATTAAGCGTAAATGATTTATGTTTCATCGCGCAAGGAACACTTCACGATTCCGTGAATGGAGACTTATGTCGGAGGCCGACCAACAGCATCGTGGCCGCCGCTGATTGCTGCGACCCCATCCTTCTCCATGCCGTTTAGTCCTAGGACTTTGGGAGGCCGACCAGTATTATATGTAATTCCCAACACCCGCCAGTAGTGGGTATTTTGCAACTTCAATATTATGACTATAATAGTTTTAGGTTCATTGCGCGACTCAAGCTCCAGTTCATAAAGCCTTGTTACGTTTTCAATGGTCCATTTTCGGTTAAAATGAACGAAATACAACGCGCCCACCCAGACTATTCTATGAAGAAACAGTTTGCTCTTGAACCCTGCCCTAATAATTGTACTCAAAGGCAAACGCAAAGCAAACAACATCCGGAAACGCAGCAACCGCCCTCGATCTTAGCTACTCTCAGTACGTCGGAACGCTTTGAGAGGGCCATTCAGGAGAGGATCGAAAGCGATGTCCAAGAAATCCTCCATGGACAGGAACAACAGATCAAAAGCTTGCACCATACTGTCAAAAACCTTCTCGATGAGAACAACTTACTCATATCTAAACTCTGCGACAGGATGGAGGAGTCAGTTTCCCTACGATTAAAGGTCTCTTCTTCCAATAAGAACTACAGAGTACTCTCAACGATATGAGGGTTATGTCGCATACTGTAGATGAGCTTCGAGATCAGATCTCCAAGCTGAAGCTGCAGCACGTGCCGCATACTACGCCTAGAGCTATTATAGTTAGCATGATGTTGAAGAGTTCACATCGCAATCTTTTGCCTTCAAATGGAAAGGTTCACTCCGAGTCCATCGATCGGCGCCTAATCACATATCCAAAAGGATCGCTTGACACCGTACTGAGCGCTGATGAAGCCCAGCGTCTCTACTCGACCTTCAAAAATTGGTTCGGCACGCAGCTGCAGACGATAACACTAGCAACCTGCTGCATGTGTCGAAAACTCAAATTCAGACAGAATTATGGTTTCGCCAGTGCAGCGTCTGTTGATGAATTCCTCACTGGTTTCCCACGTTTGGACTGTACTAATACTGTCTGCTCGGATTGTTATCTGAAGCCAGTTTCCTACTCCATAGAGCTACTACGGGAGTCATGCTGGACAACCAAAGAATCGAAGATTAGCGTTCCATGTCCTTGCTGATGCGCTCGCGAGGGTATTTCTATAAATGACCGCGGCCATTTGTTACAGTTACTACTATACCTAGGGTACAATAGGTTTGAGGTGATGAAATTAAAAATGTAAGTTGAAAGGAGCAGTGTTGAATAGAAATGATAACACTTATCCATAGCTACGACACGGCGTTGCAAGTCAAGAGGATTCTTGATAGCTTCGACCCGCAACTCACATCAGACGCCAGAAGCTTGGCGGCACGTATACAGCGGAAACTGATGGCAAATGGCTTCATGCACTCGCCATTTGACCTCAAAGTCCGAAACCTGGATCACTCCGAAGCTGGGTCGCCACTGGTGGCAAATTGCCAACTTGTTCAACTTCATGATGTCGATCAAGCCGGGGGAACAATACGCACGCCCATTTTCACCAGATTCTTTCGTATTGAGAAGACACCCGCTGAGTGTGTAATTTGTACCGAATCTATCTATGACGTCTCATATGACCACATTGAAACATGGAAAGATGTCTGCGCTGAATTTGGCGGTGACTGGATGTGGAGAGTTTTACTACTTCCCCAGAAGCTGGCTGAAAAGTGTGATCATATCATCGATTTCTGCAAGACTTGCTTACAAGAGCACATTCGGACTCAACTGGAGCACTTTGGAAGAAGTGCATGCGATCATATCACGTGTCCGTCTCTGGAGTGCAAGCGAATTCTGACATACGAAGAAGTACAGCTATATACAGAGCAAGAGACCTTTTCCAAGTAAGTCTATTACTCCGGGGTCAAGTGTGATCTACGGCTGACATGACCAAGGTATGATGAATACCTGAAAATCGAGGCATTGAGCCGAGAGCCAACATTTATGTGGTGTTTAGCCGAAAACTGCTCGAGTGGTCAGATGCATGATTTGATGTTGGACAGCCATGTTTCCTGTGCTGAATGCGATTTTGAGATGTGTTTCAGTCACCAGACGAAATGGCATGTTGGTCTCACATGCGAACAATATGACAGATTAAAGGAAACAGGAGATCCTGAGTTTCAAGAGACGCAAGCATGGGTGGCGACTAACACCAAGTCATGCCCTGAATGTGGCATCAATGTGCAAAAAGGAGAAGGTTGCTTTCACATGACGTGTAAGTCTTGACCCGGAATATAGCTTGCCGGTTAGCTAACTTTATATACAGGTTCTTTGTGTCATCACGAGTTTTCCTGGGAGTGTCTTGCCAGCTGGAGAGATATTGTTCAAGAATCTGTGGGGTACAATCGTGAGGCTCATAACGATGGATGCTATTTCAAGACCAGTAGCGAGCAACCCACTCAGGTGCAGGGCACTACGATCCGCGTAGATGCATGAATAATTTCAGTATCTCTTTCTACGGGTAACAGGTTGAGCGAGCCTACAAGCAGCTCAGGGCTTAAATATAGGTTCAAGTTTGCAGTTTAGAAAATTACAGGCGTAGTTTGGGCAAAGGCCTCACAACCTCGTGATAATGTTACAGGAAGTCCGTAAAGAATCGTTGGAAGTTATTCTGGAGGACAAGTGGGCCCAACAAAACTTTATCCTCTCCAACACGGAGCCACCAAGTGAATATTTTACTCTGATGATGGTTTCAAATAGTTTGCCAATATCAAACTGTTTTCGTGTTCCCTTCATCTCTGAAATGGAGAGAGATGCCCTTGTGGTTGATATTCCCATTTCCGAGGACCATGGCACCGAAGGGGAAAAAAGGGCACTTCGCTTGTGTACAACGCACCTTGAATCACTCTGGAAAGGAAAACAGCTCCGCTTTGAATAACTCGTCCAAATATCGGCGCTTCTAAAAGGCGACTTGCCACAGGGCCAAATAATCTACGGCGGGCTGGTTGGCGGTGACATGAATCCGTCTGATCCGTCTGAGCATAATATTCATCGAGAACTCCAAGTAAACCTGAAAGATGTTTGGGAAGATATGCCGCCGCCGACACCACCAGCCTTGAAGCCATTCCAGAAAGATCTTACATTCGGTAAAGCCAGAGGAAATACGTGGGGCTACCAATCCAAACAAGCGAAGACACGAAGACGATTGGATAAATTTCTGTACACAGGGTTCCTCGAGACGTTTGCACTGAGCGAAGCCCAGGACACCACTGGGAAGTTGGGTCGCTTTGGAATAGGGCTGAAAACTAAATTTGGGTCGGATGATATTTAGGTAAGCGATCACTTTAGGATCACTGTAGGTATAACAGTTGTCTAGGGGCTTGGACATGGTGTTTATTTTAAAAGTTTTGGCTGGAGATTTAGGCCTAGGGTTATAAAGAAACATTCCCTGAAAACAAGATAAAGGTTTCGGGGGAACAAGTTTGCTTAGGGTTTTCTGGAAGGGTATTCAGGGACACAATGGACTGTAGGACAGATCTATCATAATATGAAAAAGAAAGTTGAGATTAATCCCCAACCTGGACAGGCTACAGAGGAATGGAAACTTGAGTCACATGAACTATACCTGGAGTGCATGTTCAGAATCACTGTGCATTCAAATAGGCCGCTAGAAGCATCTAAATCATAGCATATTCAATTTGAAAGATCACTAGACATATCATCATAAAACTATAGACTGAAAGGCAAATCATCATATCGATACCCATCTACGGAGCCATGGTCTGGAGGCTCTCCTGTGCCAAAAGCTGATAGCGCCCCTCATCATTCATCCTCTGCGTAGTAATACGCTGAGGATAGTTTCTCATAAACATGTCCGTGAAGTGTTTGCCGTAGTGAATTCCTTGCTTAGGTTCCTGTCCTGCGTCATAGCCTGGGAGAGGCTTGATAACAGCTTGGAAGCTTGGCTCATGGAAATATGCAAAGGCGAATCTCTCTCGGTGGTTGAGACCGACTTTGTGAGGCGTAGATGGGAGGGCTGAGTTGGTCATGTACTGCATCATGTCACCTGCAAGTAATGAAAGTTAGCAGGTAGAGCTAACGGTGTGAGGGTTTACTTGCCTGGAAAGACAGTGAAGACATTCTCGGCAGGAGGAACAAACATCCACCTTGAATCGTCTTCTTTGTATCCTGCAGCACTCGTCTCCCAATTGGCGAGCTTTTCGTCCTTGTACGGGGGACGAATCATCAAGGCTATATAGCCCCTAGTCAGCATTGCAAATAGATAACAAAGGACAATATAACTCACCGCCAACATCATCTGCTGCTGCGATAACCAAGAGTCCATAATCCGTGTGAGATCCGATTCCACGACCGTCTTTGCCCTTGCCGTTAGTCTTATTCATAGCGGGGAAACTGGAGGATTGGATATTAGCTCAGGGCCGAAGTGGAATGATAATTCAATGTGAAGTACTCGCCGAAGAATTCTCATGTGGTGCCAGCCGTCTTGGGTGTAGTTGGTAAGCGAGCCTTGAGGCACGTTAAGGCCCAGTTCAGTGAGCTGCAACAGCGTCTCTCCAACAGTCCCAAGACTCTGCATATATTGCTGCATAGGATTCTGCATCTCATAGTCAGGCCAAGGGCAACGGCCATGACATGGCCACTTTGCAACAACTCTTGGCTCATCAAGGTCAAGGTCCTTTGTGACAGTAAATATCTCACTATAGTCGGCAATCCCATCGGTAAGTTCCTCCCCACTAGCAATGTAACCCGAGTAAGTCTGACTATCAATGCACGCAGCCTTCTGAGCATAAGGTTTGCCGAAGAATTTCTTGCTGGCAAAATTGGCACTCTTGTATTGCGCCCGCTGCTCTGGCGTCATAGCTATCTGGAAGATGCCATCTTTCTGCCAGGCTTCAACGATGGCTTTGCCAAGCCTACGATGGTCTTCGTTGGGAGATACCTTGTCCGGTAGTTTGAAGGTCTGCAGGTTCCCGGTGAAGACAGCATGTCCAGGGGGAGGGCCTGAGGCGTTGGGGGAAGGTTGAGCTTGGATGTGAGGAGGAGTATGAAGAGGAGTAGTGCGAGCGACAGCCGCAGCAGCACTCATTTTGCGGATAGATTGAATAGAGAGGGAAGGGGAGAGGGTATTCCTCATCGAGGACCCAGAAAGATGGACAAGACTCATGATTTCTGTTCGAGAGTAGGCTTTGGGTTTGTGATTGTGTGTTAATGGAGGTTACTTAAAACGAAGTGATGAAGGGAAGAACCCAGCGCCTAGATATTGGCTTCAAGTTGAGGTCTTTATACCCCTTCGGAGACAGTCTATATAGCAACTTGTTTATGTTTCTTTATGTTTCTGGGACTGGGTTCGGGGACTCTCAAACCCCGAGGCCCCCTTCTTTGAGAAAGCCATTCCTGCGGGCAAAGACTATGCACCTTTTGCATTTGATTGCAACCGTTACCTCTAGACTCCTTGTAAAGTGAAAGCGTTGCTAAACTTAATATCTGCCAAGGTGACGAGAGATAAACAGGGGCTTTAAAACCCAACCTGACCAAGTGTGATAGCAATACAGTGCAAAGTGGGATAATAAAATATTATTCCACTTATATTTCATCACTAATTATTTCTGAAACTCGACTATCCGTCTATATCTAAATATTAAGTTTAAAACGTCATTTTTGACTAGGTTTAGGCTCAAAGAATGGGAAATTACTCCTGACCGCTCCTCGTCAGGAATACGACATATTGAGTTCAACTGCCAAGTAGAGTAGTGCCCGGCAGATAATTCTTCGCAATCCGTTGTCATTTCAGGTTTCTGATTGACACTGGAATGATGCCTCCGCCGTATGGAACATTCGACTCCTGCCTCAGAAGTGACATCGGGATCTTTATGAATGCGCGTCAAAAGTTGTAACAGCTACTAAACCTATTCGTCATGGCAAGGCAAGTTCCCTGGAGATATTTAAAAAGACAGGGTTGCTAGCAGCTACGGACGTGCATACCAACCATCCTTGATCTATCAATTACCGCCGGGAATGATTTGCCGGCGTGAAGGTCCTGGCAAAATCGAGTCACGATATGATATTGTCGTCTGGAGAACCTTGCGATTTTATGGTCACTCTTAGCCGTAACCAATCGGATTGAGAACATTTCACTCTTACACTGACAGAATCGAGTCATGAGTGGACGACGAAATAACAAAGGTTCGGGGTGCACCCCGCAAATACTACCTCCCATGACTCGGGCCATTCGCTTGGGTACAGTACGCGATAGGGAGATACACGATAAGCACATGCACGTTTGGACACGTCATAAGCATATGCGTCCAATAATATGACCTCTTTATCCCAGTGTGACAGAACGCGACAAAGTTGAGGATGTGATTGAGTGAGATTGACAGATTGCTTTGCTGTCAATTCAAGCCACAGCACCACGTAAGATTCAAGAGAGGAAGTATCTATCCCATAGAGATATCAAGTTAGCTCTAATTGGACGCGCAATTGATTGTATCGAGATCATAACTTAGACCAAACTGATGATTGGAAACAAGATATATGGAGTAGAACACATCTAGCGGTCTTTAACGAGGGATGAACCATGGTTGACACCGAGTCATCTTGACCCAAATCGAGATCGATTAAAAGGACACAAGAAAGGCTTGTTTCGTCTCGACTTTGGGCACATATGAGACGAATGAATCATTACTTGAAATGAAAAATATGCATTGACAACACATGACTCAATTTCAATCCAACCAAGGTCGAGCAAATATTACCCCAGTGCAATGGACTGTTACACAAACCGTACACTCTAAGTTGTGGAATCACAAGTCCAGCCGAAATAGAGGTCAGTGATGAGAAACACGAGAAGTATTTCGCAAAAGATAGGAACGAATGCCAACGGAGACATCTACGAGTACAGAGCAATGAAACTGAAATAAAGAAGCAGACAGGCCAGGTTTGGTAGTATCAAACCACCAGACATGGGACAAATAAACCACGCAAAACTCCGGCATTAGATTATGGTAGGAGAAAGAGACTTTGAGCCCGGACGAGCTCAATTGATTCACCAGCTTCTACTATTCCTTTTTCCGTAGTAGCACTTATCTGGCGGATCGTAACGGGACAAGTATTCCGCAACGGAACGGCGGATCTGTAACGGGCCGAGGTCCGTGACTCGGGATCGGAGACTACCAGGTGCCTTGTCAGAAGAGGGGTCTTATTAAAAGAGTAATATTATTGACTGTACCGTAATACCCCCTGTAAAATTGGAACATACCAGTACTTTATGCCGTTGAACTTTGGTTCTGCCAAGGATATTAGCGCGATCTGTCCTGAAGCATATTATTTGTCGGGACTAAAACACGGCAGTGCTAACAGAGAAGGTAAGTACTGGATTATCTTCTTTAATAGAGACGCCCTCTCAAAATACAAGAATGTAGTATAATTCTTGCTTATGTCAAGATTGATAGTTCACAAGTGCTACTTTAATCTATCTTCCGAAACCTGACAAGAAAGTCTAGAAGTGGTTGTAATCGGCAAAAAGCACCGTCTGCAGGGCTGCCAAGAGATGCTGTAATCTTGGGTTCATCATTAGCAGATATGTAGTCGGAACATATATTCAACCCGCATAGATTGGGGAAAAGATCGGTGTGAATTGGAGTCAAGAGGAAAACTCATCTAAGTTAAGAAATCAGGCCGCATGGATTTGACTCCAAAAACGTAACGTCATAGTTGAAAAGAAGAGCCCGTGCGACCGTTCCTGGCAGTATTATTTCAGCATTACGCCTTGATTCTTGTTTTAGACGCCTTCGGAGGAATGTGGTTGGCCGCTCAGGCTCCGTCCGATCGCATCAAAGATCGTCAAGTTTAAAAAATGGATTGGTTGTTCCCCATCTTCAATTTGCATGAACTACTCCGCATCATAGCCGCTGATCAGGTCATAGCTAAAAACCCGAGTCACGACATGAAATACTCAAGTTCCTTTTGGAAAATTGTTCTGATTATATTCTCGAGCTCTCGGGAATGGAAACGCAGCTAATTACGATGCTCTTTGAGTAGTTCATTAAACAGACCTTAAAGCGGCGTCTTGCATAACAAGGGGTTACCTAAAACGTAGCGATATATTAAATAAGTAAAATAAGATAATCCAGCTATCTTGGAAGTCCTCAAAATCCCAAAAAAACGAAAGAGGCAGTATTTAAATAAATCATGAACTTCACAAGATTTGTTATAGGGTAAATACCGAGGCACAAATATTGAAACAGGCTAACTATTCCAAGTATAGCGAAATAGGATGGAATGTTTCCGCCCTGGCCAATCTGATGCTTGTCACAGCGGAGTACATTTTGTCACTAACTGAATTCAGCCGCCAAGTGTATCACACGAAAGCACAGCCTCACAATACGTGCCAGTATATCTGAGAGCATTATTCGGCTGCGCTGATTTTACTGACGACACAAATCATATCTTTTCACAACTCACTAATTATATCATAGAGTCATGGTCTTCTCAACTGTTTATGAAGACCCTTGGACAAGAAACAGATTGGATCTGGGCCATGTTGCTATTGTAAGATAACAAGATCTTCCACGCCTCGATTCATATTCTGATTATTTTTCTAGCAACATGTCGAGCTTATTGGAACCTTCTTGAAGCTTGTCACACACCTCGGCGATAAAAATGGCTCTATCAGCGACGAAACTTTAGCATATTCAGAATGGCGATATGTGATGTATCTTCGCTTTATTGACGCAAGAGGGTTTTCTCCTAACGACCATCCTCCTCCTTGGTAAGTGCTATTCCCCTGGTCCTGATGAAATAATCTCATACTTATAGGGATGTTGCAATTATTATGTATCTGCACATGTTGTCTCCATCACGTTTCCATCAATACATCCATGATAATCGACATCGAGTTGAGACTGGCATTTATGGCCTCGAGCATCGGCATTTCCCAATGACGAAACTGTTGACTGGGGAATGGTGCCCCAGTCGAACCCAGAAACTATGGAATCAATGGAATATGCCCAGTGGCTCCGGCCTCACCGGTCCGAACTTACCATATCAACTCTGGCCTAAGCCACCTTGGGATCCGAAGAAACATCGATTTTCTCGATTATTGGGAAGGGGTGCCAATAAAGTACCCAGCTCAGATAGACAATGGGCAATACCAACAGATGCAAGGACAGAGAGTACTATCCAGCACCACGACAGACGAGTTGTCGTCATGCAAAGTGGATTTCGCTGTTGTACACCTATCTCAGAAAACGGATACAAAGTCTGGGATATTCAGTCATACACAGCCCTTCGAATGTGTCGCGTCGAACAAAGGTGCAGAAGTCAAAGCCTCCACGAGGAATTCAACGAGACATGCGCGCTTAAGCCATGGCCATCTCTACAAGATTTACGAGCAGACCTGGAACAACAGACGTCCTTCTGGAAGGTAGTCACGAACGCGAAAAACTCAATACCTGGATTCTTTGATGGTTTGCCAGAATCTGTGGCCGATTATGAAAACTTCCTTGGCCTCTTGGAAGGCAAGCTTCCCAAGAATGCTGGATATGGCACCTACAAGTCGAAGTACAAGTCGAAGCTAGACTCCAAACCCGATGCTTCTGCTCAGACAAGAACTTCTCCAGACCCACGATTTAATCTTTTGGTGCCGCCAACTCTCGAGATTGACCTTCTATGGCATACTCACCGACTGTTTTCTGCACTATACTGGGTTTGGTCGTTCGAAAAGGCGGACTGGCTCCTTGAAAGTGAAAAGCTTCCAAATGCTCAAGCAGCTACTATACGACTTGAGCATACAAAGGAGGCTTATAGCAAGGGTGGTGTGACATTGCCAAAAGGAACACCTATTGAGCAATGGTTCACGGAGTACGTTCCATCCATGATGAAGCATGCTTCATCTGATGTAATGCGTACGGATCTGCCTTGTGTTATTAGTGGTCGTGGAGCAAATAGGCATAGACGCGTGCCTCGGAGAGTAGGACGCATTGATCCTTCAAGTAGTGCAACTGGTGGAGGTGGAGCTGGGGATTATGGGGGACCTGCGAGTTATGATGGAGGGGGAGACGGAGGTGGTGGTGGTGATGGAGGTGGAGGTGGAGAGTAAAACGAATGCATGGATCTATACAACCTCGGATGTAATAGACTCTTAAACAAGAGACATGAGAGAAGCGTGGAACACAAGACTTCAAATCTACTAACCTCCCGCCTGCTGAAGCATTTATCCATCCCTGAGAATGACAGTGCCCTGCACCTGAGTGGATTGTTTAGGGTATATAGCAGGAGAACGACACAAAGGATGAATCTTATGCTATTAAGGATTACGCAAGAAGAAAGCATATTAACAACGAAACGAGATTGGGATACAAGTCCCTAGATCCATCAACGGTCCACATTTGGTTGTAAAAGTCGATATGACATTGCTCGTGTTAAGAAGCTTATGTCTACATACTTCACTAGCGAGTATGTAAGAACTGTATCTCCTAGCGATTGCCCGGTTCTGGCCGGAGATCTCTCCTATCTATTATAGGACTAGTCAGCTTTTTTTAACTCAGCCACGCATAATATGGTAATAAGTCGCCTGGGGACTGGACTAAAGACTTTAACTAAGCTATCAATCATTCGCCTGTTACATTACCTCCAGTTCTCTGACCCGCTGAAATTTTACATCAAATGAGATTGACAAATAAAAAGATCAAAAATATAGAATCTAGCGCAATAAAATCGATCCAACTCCG